>LR132574.1:0-17743 GCA_900634815.1 Paradendryphiella salina | reverse complement strand
CGGGGAGCGCGATCCTGGTTGCAGATCATCCCGAAGCCGCTCACCTGAGAAAGGGCCCCAGATTTCACGCGTTGCGACGGCTATTCTCCAGGAACATGGGGAGGGGGGGGGGCGGGTTTTCTGATAATCGTCAAACCAATCGCTGCGGTGCCATGCGCCCACCAGTGCAGAGCCGGAGAAGCGGCCCATGGCGAATTGCTCGCGCCTCCACCTCGACGGTTGCACAAAACGTACCCCAGAATTCAGGGACCGAAATGCAAACAAGCAACGAGGCCACACAACCCTAAGTCGATGGCACTGTACAAAACAATCTCGACAATCTGAAACGAGATGGAGCTTGAACTTTACATCTACAGCTTACTACTTGGCCCTCCGATATACGTCTGCCCCAGCTTCAGCATATCAATCGCCTCTTGTACCATTTCGTCAACAATCTCCTTCGCCGGCTTGATGTCTCCAATCACCCCCGCAACTTGCCCCATCAAGAATGGAATGTCTACATCTTTTCCGTCGTCCATGTCCTTTGCAAGTGGAACAATGCCCGCTTCAGTCAACTTCTTGATCTCGTTCTCCCTTTCATGCCACTCCTTGATATAGTCGTTGTACCTGACCCGCAATGGACGACCACTAACAACCAGCGTGCGGCCTGTGTCTGTAAAGTCAGCAGTGACGACGTTCTCTTTGTGCATCCTTGAGCAGCCGGCCTCGGTTGAGGCCACGAAACGTGTGCCGACCCATACACCCTGGGCGCCTTGCATCAAGCTGCTGGCTAGACTGCGGCCGTTGTATATACCTCCTGCTGCTACTACGATAGCTGGCTGGCCTGTCAATGGACTCTTGTATTTGCGCGCGACGTCCACAACGGACGGTATCAGGATGCTGTTTGCGATGTCGCCCGTGTGGCCTCCGCCCTCGCCACCCTGCGCGCATACAATATCCACGCCCGCATCGAGCGCCTTCTTCGCATGCTTGGGGTGCCCAACCATGTTCATAATCAGGATGCCCGCTTCATGGAGCCTCCTAATGGTCCGCTCCGGCGGCACACCCACCGCGCTGACGAACAGCTTTGCCCCGTTCTTGATGGTAACTTCGATGAGGTCGTCAAGCTGGCCGTGAGTGTAGTCGTGGTTCGTCTTGCGGGCACTGCCCCCAACTTGGGGTAACGCTAGGTCGACGCCGAATGGGAGATTCTTGTCACTGAGGTTTGACTTGAGGTCATCGATGATGGATTGGAGCTGTTCGGGAGTGTAGCCTAGACCGCCAATGACACCAAGGCCACCGGCATTCGAGACGGCTGCCGCGAGGGGCCCGCCAGATGTGCGTGCCATACCAGCTAGGATAATGGGGTACTGGATCCCCAGCAGCTTGGACAGCGGCGTTTGCAATGCTGGTGGTGACATGTTGGTGCAGGTGCTAGGCGCCGCGCGTAGGGGACTTGGAACCCAATCGTGTGTCAGGTTGGATCAATACGATGCACGTATAAAGAGCGCAAGGCTGGAGGAATTGGAGCTATACGCGATGCCATTACGAGTCTGGGGAAGTGGATGCTAAATAGCGGATGTACCTGGCTGCTCGACGACAAGAGTGTTGCGGGGAAACCCCAGGAGCATGAGCCGAGGTATCTTCATTTCGACTCGTTCTAATTCATGGCCACTGCCCTCCTCGGCCTACCCCTTTGGCAGCATTAACTTGCCTAACTTGGCCTTTTCTTGGTGAATTAACATTTCAGCAAGCAGCTGTCATCATAGTCATCAAACTCGACAGCGTACTGCATAATTGATGTTATTCTTTTCATCCATCGTTAGACCTCCAGTCTCGTGTTGATACGTATAGAGCGTTTCAATCTATCTCCGGGCATGCTCGTCTTGGTCATTCTGTGATCCATATCAATAGTCTTTCACCAATCGCTCAATCTGCTCATAACACAAACGATACAGGCTGGTCACGGTGTCTTTGAGGGACTGCGCGGACTGGTCTCCAGTCGAGGGTTGCAGGGTAACATTGGTAAACTGCGAAAAGGACGAAACGTGAGTGGCTGACATTGCTATTAGCGTTTGACTCCATTCATTTGCCCATTGACCTGTTTGTGCCCGTTGACTTTATCCTGCGCAACGGGCTGTGGTTGCGGCGGCGGCGGGGGTACAGGTCCAAAGGGCCGACGTTCAGGTGCCGGTTCTACACCATCTTCCTCCGTATCGTCGTCATACTCTGCGCTATCTTCGTCTTCATATTCGTACTCGCTCTCTGTGACCTCTTCGTCCTCCTCGTCATGCTCGTCTTGTTCCAGCTCGTGTATAGGAACCTGCCCGCGACCTTGTGCTTGCATTCCACGACATAAGGTTTCTAATCGGGCAATTTTCTTACGTTGATCCTCGCTCTCCCTCGTTCGCTTTGCAAGCTCCTCTTGCATCTTCTGACGCTCCTCCACCATCTCGCCAATGTTACGGTTCGTAATGTCTTTGTGGCGTTGCAGATTCTGGTTCTCCTTTTCGAGGCGTTTCGTCTTCTTGGACATCTCTTCCATCTCTTTGCGGAAAGTGAGGAAGAGGTCGTTGGAGTTGTTGAGGGTTTCCTCAACCTGCATCTGGTCAGTATTAACCATGATGATACAGACCAGCTAGGGGTTATGGGGGTAGACGTACCTGTTTGAACTTTTCCACGTATATGTTGAGTTGCGTGCGGAGTTCGGTCTCTGTCTGTGAAAAAGTCGATACTTGACGGGTCAACTGATGGGACTTGGACGATTCGGCTTCTTGTTGCTTGCGCTGCTGCTCGAGGCGGGCGGAATGGTACTGTATTTCGAGCTCCTTGAGGCGAAGCATGGAGTGGTACTGTAGCTCGCGTAGTTCGTACTGGTCGATGAATGATTTGAATTTTTGGCGGAACCTGAGCCAATTAGCCAGCGTCAAATGCACGAGAAGGTGCACGCACAACTCATCCAGTTCTTGCTCTGCTTGGTTCTGCGGCTCTGGTCCATTTGCAGCTGCTATGCAATCGCCTACGTCGTGTACAAGATGCTCAAGGCGGTCATGTAGTTCTTGCCGGGCGGTGGATTCGCTGGTTTCGAGTTTGTGCAGTTCATCCTTGAGCTTCTTATTCTCCTTTGCAAAGTCACGCGACAACTTGTCTAATTTGTCCTTCATTGTAGTGACCTTGCTCAGCTCCGACCTCTGCGCATCCTTCTCTTTCTGCAGCTGGTCGCCACGCTTCTTCGCCTTCTGGTGCTCGCGTTCCGTGCGCTTCATGTCGGATAATAATTCGGTATATCGCTTCTGTACAACCTCGAGGCGAGACAGTGGGCCGTCAATGTTGGAGAGGAGCGAGGAGAGTTCGCGGTTCGCTTTCTTGACTTCGCGTTCTGTCCATGCCATCGTCAGCCAGCGATTCATATCATAAAGCCCGGGTTCCATGCGATGCAGACGTGCACTGCGCCACCCAGCGTGTCCCCGCCCCCACAACGATATGGCAAGATGTAGACGCACCGATTTCAAGTTCCTGCTCCTTATCTCCTGCCTGGTCCAACTCGAGCTGGGCAATCTTGGCCTGGATCTGCTTCTGCTGCTCGGAGGGGTCGGCGGCCTTCTTGCCCTTGGCCTTCTTAGCCGGCGCTGGAGCCGGCGCAGGCGCTGGGTTATGCTGTGCGGGTGCCATGTTCGCGGGCGAGGCAGATGCGCTGCGGCTTGCTTCGTGGTGCGGTCGGGACTGGGCAGACGTTGGCTGGCGCTGTTGGGCAACGGTTGCCATGAAGCCGTGACTCTTTGACGGAGCGCTTCAGCTGGTGGGCCCCCTCGTGTCGCCTGTGATGGATCCTCGGCCTATGCAGCCACGCCCATGTATCCTCGGAACGGGTGTTTATGCAGTCGAGTCGCGCATCCGTCGTGCGGCAGCAGTCGGTTTACAATGCGCGCGTAGTGATGGTGGCCGTCGTCCGCTGACGTCTCGGAACTGCGTGAGGTGGAAACAGGGCCCCCAGCGCAGTGAAGGGGGGCGTCAATATGTCTCGTGCCGCGATGTCTATCGTCTCAGGGTCATGCAGTCGTCGGAATCTGGTCGGGCAATGTCTCGTGGCGTGGGTCGAAGAGGAAGGAGGGGAGCAGGAGTCGGTAGTTTCGTCGATCGCGGAAGGCTCAAGGCAACGATCTAGTCTCCACCACGCCCACGAGCTTCAATAACAAACGGTAGCAGACGGAGAGACTACGGGTCTAGCCAATCCGATATGCCGTCCGTCCCATTACGCATCCATAGTCCATACAGGCACACGCCTGCGCCTTAGTAATTTTGCGGGCTAGACTCGTTTGGTGCAGGGCCCCCTCGGCCAATCGGCGGGACAGGCGTCATTGATGGCGGCTGCGTCTCACATTTCTGGTCCCACGTCTGAGGCATTGCGACATTCTGTCATCCATCCGCAAACTCGAACATGCTGCGCTCCGTTGGTCGGCAGCTTCCAGCGCCTCGGAATGCCGCCATAACCCCGCACAGGCTGTCAACCATCACTCGCCGTGGCTATGCCGCCGTCACCGATGTCTCCAACTTTCCGAACGTCGGCGAGCAGCTCCATGGCTTCACGCTCAAGCGCGTAAAGCAGGTGCCGGAGCTTGAGCTGACTGCGCTCCATCTCCAGCACGACAAGACTGGCGCCGAGTATCTGCACATTGCCCGCGAGGATACGAACAACGTCTTCTCCATTGGCTTCAAGACCAACCCACCAGATGCCACCGGAGTGCCACATATCCTCGAGCACACCACCTTGTGTGGCAGTGAGAGGTGAGAGAATCCACACTGGATACTGCATCAAACACTGACAGCCCAGGTATCCCATCCGCGATCCCTTTTTCAAGATGCTCCCCCGCTCGCTATCCAACTTCATGAACGCCTGGACATTCGCCGACCACACCGGCTATCCATTCGCCACGACGAACGCCCAAGACTTCAAGAACCTCATGTCCGTATACCTCGATGCGACGCTACACCCACTCTTGAAAGAGAATGATTTCACCCAGGAAGGGTGGCGGCTGGGGCCTGAAAACCCACTAGCCAAAGAGTCGGACGACCCCAATGCAAAGCGCATAGTCTTCAAGGGCGTGGTATACAATGAGATGAAAGGCCAGATGTCGGATGCAAACTACCTGTTCTATACCAAATTCCAGGACCACTTCTACCCGGCCATCAACAACTCTGGCGGCGACCCGCAGAGGATTACCGACCTTACCTGGGAGCAGCTACGGAAGTTCCACGCCGATCACTACCATCCCAGTAATGCCAAAATTCTCACCTACGGAGACATGCCATTGACCGAGCACTTGAAAGAGGTGGACAGTCGATTGAATGGCTTCAGCAAGATATCTGTGGACCAAAAAGTGAAGGCGCCAATTACCCTGGATGGCCCAAAGCAGGTCACTGTCCCCGGACCCTTGGACCCACTGGTACCTCAAGACAGGCAGTACAAGACCTCGGTCACTTGGATCATGGGCGACACCGCTGATGCCGTGGAGAACTTTGCGCTTGGTGTCTTGAGCAGCCTTCTCATGAGCGGATACGGATCGCCCCTGTACCGCAACCTTGTCGAATCGGGGCTTGGAGCTGATTTCAGCGCAAACACTGGCTATGACAGTGCAGGAAGACGAGGTGTCTTCTCTGTAGGATTGGATGCTGTCAAGGCAGAAGACGTGACCAAGGTCCGTGAAGTTGTTGCTGAGACCTTCCTGGAGGCAAGAAAGAGCGGTTTCGACAAGATCAAGGTTGATGGAATTCTGCATCAACTGGAGTTATCGTTGAAACACAAAACAGCGAGCTTTGGCATGGGTATCCTTCAAAGGCTCAAACCGAGCTGGTTCAATGGCATTGACCCAATGGAGGTCCTCGCATGGCAGGAAACCGTTGATGCTTTCCAGAACAAGTACGCGGAAGGAGATTACCTGGAAGGTCTCATTGAAAAGTACCTTCTCAACGACAATACTCTGACCTTCACCATGCAGCCTTCGGAAACATTCAGTCAAGAGCTTGTGGACGAAGAAAGCCAACGACTAGCAGCAAAGATTTCAGAGGCCACCAAGCAGTTCCCAAGCGAGCAAGAAGCACAGAAGTACTTGGAGGAGCGAGAGCTTCAACTGCTAGAAGTCCAAGAGAAAGCGAGGAACGAAGATCTGAGCTGCTTGCCTACTGTACACGTCAAGGATATCCCGCGAGAGAAAGAGAGAAAGCCACTACACCATACCGATCTGGATGGCGTAAAAGTGCAATGGCGTGAGGCGCCTACAAACGGTCTTACCTATTTCCGCGCTATACACAAGTTACAAGACCTCCCCGACGAATTGCGCGAGATGATCCCGCTATTTACAAGCGCTATTATGCGTCTTGGCACCAAGAACAAGACGATGGAACAGCTCGAGGAACAGATCAAGCTCAAGACAGGCGGTATTTCAGTAGGCCACCATTCTTCCCCGTCGCCGTTGTCACTTGATACCTACGAGGAAGGTATGTCCTTCTCAGGCTATGCGTTGGACCGCAACGTCCCCGACATGTACGAACTTCTTAGAACTATCATACAAGAGACGGACTTCGACGGACCGGAAGCGGAGAAGAAGATTCGGGAGTTGTTACAGAGTTCAGCAAGTGGCGCAATCAGCTCCATTGCTGAGTCTGGCCATGCTTTCGCCATGCGTTTCGCTGAGGCTGGCATTAGTCCTGTGGGTCGTCTGGCCGAGGAAACAGGGGGTCTTACTCAGGTCAAGCTCATGACTGCGCTGGCATCGCAGAAGTCACTCAGCGATGTAATCCAAAAGCTCAAAGCTATCCAGTCTTTCACAATCGCCAATAGCAACCAGCTCCGCGTTGCGCTCAACTGTGGTAGTGAGAGTTCAACACCCAACCAAGAAGCACTCAGCCGTTTTCTGAACACACTACCAAAGGACGTCTCTGTTCCAACGACGATGCAGCAAAAGCAGTACCCTCGTAACGCAAAGACATTCTTCCCTCTACCCTACCAAGTCTACTACTCCGCTCGCGCTGTCCCGACGGTGCCTTACACCGACGCTTCCAGCGCACCTCTCGAGATCCTCTCCAAACTCCTCACGTTCAAGCAGCTGCATCCCGAGATCCGTGAAAAGGGTGGTGCTTATGGCGGTGGCGCCTACGCCCGTGGCCTTGGCGGTCTTTTCGGCATGTACTCCTACCGCGACCCCAACCCGCAGAACAGCTTGAAGATCATGTCCGAAGCCGGAAAATGGGCACGCGACCGCGCATGGACAGCTCAAGATCTCGAGGAAGCCAAGCTCAGCTCCTTCCAGGGCCACGACGCTCCACAGAGCGTCAGCCATGAAGGCATGCGGGAGTTCCTCTCTGGCGTCACAGACGACATGCTGCAAACTCGACGCGAACGTCTCCTTGACGTCACGGCAGAGCAAGTGCAAGCTGTAGCGGATGAATTTATGGTCAAGCGCGCTCAAGAAAGTAGTGTCGCCATTCTAGGCGAAAGAAAAGACTGGGTGAAAGAAACCGATGGCTGGCAATTTAGGGATCTGGGTATGTCTGAGGCGGCCAAGGCAGTAGAGGAAGCAGAGGGCATACCGCAAAAGGAAGACGACGTCCCAGCTATCGCCAGCTAAAAACCGTCGGCATTCTGTCTTTACGATCATGTATAGTATGTGTATGATATAAAGGAAATGGCTAGCATTGTCGGGCGTTTGCATCTGAGTGGGCGGAAGTAAATTGAATGCATAGCGCGGTTCCATCACTCCTTCCTCTTTCCCCTGGTTCGTTTCTTCTACTTCTCACCATCCCATCTCACATCAACCCATGCCCCACTCGCTATCGCTTATCGTCACGCGGTCCAAGCTCCCTGCCTCATCAACAAAACAGTAAAGTTGCCCTCACCCTCCTTCTTCCTTGTCCACACTAGCGCAACGAACAGATTTCCACAGACAACCATGCATTTCTCCCCCATTGCTAGTTGGCTCTGTACTCCTCTTTTTTTTTCCACAAAAAGGGGGGGGAGTTTACATGCGCAAGAACAATCGGCCGTGTCCCCCCCGTCTACCCAGTCGTCGCCCTGTCATGGGGATCGAGGGACTTGGGAAGAGGGGGTGATGCATAAGACACACACCTGCTTTCAGACCTACCTGAAATAATTTTTTTGAGCGAGACTCTTCTCCTGGTAGACTAAATGTGGGGGTACATTCTTCATTATATCATCATGGTTATCCCCATCGTCTGTACTATGGGTATCTAGTATATGTACAAATTTTCGTTTTTTTGTTAACTCGATTACAATTCCATTTGTTGCTCTTCATCGTCACTGCGTTGCTCCTGCTCGCGTATCTCTGTAGCCTTGATGATGAGGCGGCGGTAATCCAGCACCGCTTGCTCGAGCTCCTTGCGCTTCAGCGCCTCGTGGTCTGAATGCGCGACGAAAATCGAGCCAGGCCCGTACAAGTACCTTTTGTGGTCGCCAGACAGGTTCGGCACGTCGGTACCGTAGTTGACAGTCATGGTGTCGAAGCCCTCGATATCGCAATTGATGTCTACGACACCGTAGCCTTCGCTCGCCCACTCGATGGCTAGATCGCCACCTTCCTGCTGCGCAGAGGCCTTGACGCCCTTGAGCGCGTTGAGAATTTGTCCGCGGACGAGATCGGGGGTCCCGGCTGCGAGGCGCGTAGCGATGTTTGCCGTTGCGGTTTCAGCGACGACGTTGGCTGCGACACCGCCCTGGACGCGACCAAAATTCATGGTCGTATTGCCGTATTTCGTGCTCCAGGGGAGATGGTCGCGTAGCTTGAGCAGCTCGCCCAGCGCCTCCACCATGATGTCGTTTGCGCTCACGCCTAGCCATGGGTATCCTGAGTGTGCTGCTTTGCCTGTTGCTCTGACAGAGAAGCCTAGCATGCCTTTGTGTCCGCAGACGAGTTTCGCTTCGGTGGGTTCGCCGAAGATTACGATTTCGTGAGAAGAGGGACGCTCAGACCAGTCGCTGAATGCGCGCATGCCGTCGCCGCCGGTTTCCTCGCCTACGACGAAGAGAAGCGATACGTCATCTTGGAGATGCCCTTTGATGGCTTCTGCTGCGATAATCATGGGTGCGACGCTGCCTTTTGCGTCCACGCTTCCTCGTCCTCCAATTATATCCGTAGTTTCATTGTAGTAGTATGGCCAGTATGGCGGTACGACGTCAATATGCGATGATAGGAGGATCGTGGTCTCGCGCTTGCTGCCGTACGCAAGCAGGTTGTATCGGTCTTTAGATACTTTCTGCCGCTCCACAGTCCAGTCGTGCTCCCGGAGGTATTGAGTGAGCCATTCGCCAACGTCTTTTTCGTTTCCAGTGATCGACTCGGTTTCTATGAGCTTGCGATGCAGGTAGAGAAGCTCCTTGGAGGCCGACGGTTCTAGGACGGTGGGCTCGACGGTTCGAGAGTGGGGCGGTACCACGGCGAGGGCGCTGAGCGCGAGAGAAACAACGGGAAGGGTTCGGAGGATCATTTTGCGGGTAGAGGGGATGTGTCCGGCCTCAATTGGGTGGGTTTGCTGAGTGTTGAGGGAAGTAGGACAGCTCGGCGCTTCCGACGTTGCGGGTCGGAGTTAGCTACGATCATCGGCTTCCGAAGTCCACCATACTTTTTTAGACGGGACTTTGGCAAGATTGAACACACCGGTTTAGTTCATTCCTCTTCGTTTCCGGATACTAACAGTGGTTCATACATCACGAATACGGTCTCCTCGGGGCATGCCCCCAAAGTCCTTTTCTGCGGTTCCCCATCATATCCGGATTGGAGAAGGACAAACGCAAGTCATGCTAGGACCAAAGGATGTATTGGTGCGTTACGTGAACACACTAAGCTCGCGAGGTTAGCATAAAAGTACACTATGATGCTTAAAAGAAAACATCGCAGGCCGGCGAATACGTCGTCCAATGCGGGTATGAGGACGCATGCACGGGAAACCCGTATAGCATCTGGCACGCACCTGCCACCGCTCTGAATGTGGACTGAGCTGCGTTAGGTATACAGTGTAACCTCTGCCTAATGAAAATGTACACTTCACATCCATAGTCGCACGACAGAATTCCATCTCCGGCTTCAGGCAAGATTGATTGGGATCCAAGGGCTGGAAGTTGAAATGTGGGACAAGCCGCTTGCTACGTATACTTCAATAAGACTGACTGGGTTTCTGGTATTCCTCCCATGCTACTAGAGTGTGCCGATACATTTGTTAGAACCACAATCTACCCGTGTGCTTAACCCCATTGCTTCCGACGGATAGTGACCTTAAACTGCAAGGCTAGCGACAGTATGTCAAGCTTAGTTCCAGGAGCGGATACGATTTCCCCTACCATCCCGTCATTTGCTTTTAGAGCCTACTAGCTTTTGGCCCTATCGAAAGCAAAATAGTCTGTTGAACGTTAAAAGCCCCATGAACCGCAATGTGGAAACTATTGATCACTATCGCCGGTCGTTGTTATCTCCCACATTCGGTGGGGCAAAAGTCGATCTAAATTCTGAGCGTCCTTAGAAGCAATTGTACCTTCCCCGAGCTCACTTACTGTGCAGGTATTCCTTTACAAACTTTCTAAACATTAAGTAGTTTAGCGGGACCTGCGATATTGGCTGTCCGATTGGCGGGAGAGGGGGAAAATCAAGACCACTTGCACAGCTGTATGAGTACCAGCCAGAGGCTTATACTAGACAGGTTCGAAGCAATTACATTACGCCACGCAATGCGAGAATCATCTCGATCTGTACCGACTCATGACTCCTTCCGAGTGTGTCCGATGACGTCTGAGGCATCGATCCGTTGCCTACGGTGCGACGAGAACGAGAACGGCCAAATAGCAAGCATAGGAACGAACTGCTCAGAACTGGATCTAAACAACCGAACTTGCGCAAGTGGTCGTGGTTCATGCGCGGAACATGGGGATTTGGGGTTCGACAGTGGTGCTGGGTCCGTGTGTATCCGTGGATCTAATTGTACTAGCACTCTGACCCATTCTGGTACTCGATCATTCCGGCCGACATGGCTGCTGCTTAGACCTGGGATCAAGTCTATCCAGACCAAGGAACATATGGTGGGTATTAGTACCGATCTCATTCAAGTCAGGGGAATGTGCTCACGACGTTAGGCTAAGAAGAAGCATGTATACGTGTGGCAATGCTGCCACTGCGGCTCCCCTTATATACCTTACAGAAGCAGTGCTTGCACTTGTGGCCATTATCGGTGCGGCAACTGTTGTGTTAAGAAGGTTCAGACGCGGTAAAAGATATCTGGATGAATTTTACTGGTCTCGAGATACTGTCCGATTTGTATTGAACTGTTGTCTTCTGCAGGCCGGCAGCTGCAAAGAAGCTAGTGTCGCCCATGGAAGGGTTCTGGTAGCGACCAGACTCTGTTATATCCCTTTCGCTCAGGTCTTCCATCTAGTAGGCAATGGTTGTCACGAGCCCTCCCACCTTGTCGTTTTCTTTGTGTCAGATGATGTACTATATGTGGTATATGATAGCCTTCAAAGAGTCATGCCTCAAGTAGAGTACCGCATGAAGCGTGGCACGGTGTTGGGAGCTTGTGATTTTGGTAGAGAAGGCGCCCTAAAGTTTGGTGTCGAATGTGTGAGAACTGTAGTTGACTAAGCACACTTGGAATGACAAGGCAGCACTAAACACTTACGTTAGCAACTGCACTTGGGGGGAAGTATCATGTTTCTAGCCAACCTTGGAAGACATAACCCTCTAGCTAAATCATGGCTTCGGGGTCTCATAGAAGGCGACAGGTGGGGAAATGGAGTACATATCAAAGGAATACCATGATTGGGTAGGCTTGGTTTGATTAGCACAGATAGATACAGGGTACACACCAAAGGTGCTGTGTGATGGGTCTACTTGGTAAGGCAATCTGATGTTGATCTATACGTAGCTCTCTCAACTGACAGGCAGCCCTACAACTAGAATTTCTGGGCTCCTTCCTGAAGCGGTGGGTAGGGCTGCCCTACTACAACCGTGGCTTTTGGTGTTGCTTGTTGAGTGGTCAGCCATGCATGTGATGCACAGCCTGCCTGGTTCCGGTGAATCGGCCAGATGATCATGCTCATCGGAGGAGAAGGAGAACTGCGCAGCGGAGTAGGAATCCTTTCCTTAGACGTGGTCGCAGTCCGTTGGGCTGTTGTGCTGTTGTGCAGTTCGTATGCACGCAATCCAGAGCCCGACATGGTGGTACAAGGCCGAGCCGTCCCTGTCAGGCAGGAAGGCAGTTTCGCTTGGGCATCTCCATTGCTGAACCCCTCCTCACCTTCAGCATGGGAGGACCCATTATCGAAGCATAGTACTATTATGGCTACTATACCCGAACACGTTAGATGAACTAACATGAACAAGTAGTGGCTCGCTTTGGATTAAGCAAGATCCATTCATGGCATGTGCAAAATGCCTCCCCGTGTGTTACATCGGGAACGACAGCCTAATGGCTTCCCGTACGTGCAAATCAGCTGTAAAACTAGCTTAGTCGATATAACAAGTAGCAGGCAGTGCTATCGAGAGGGCCCCTATGCGGAATGACGCATTTAGAGAATTAACTGGAAAGAGCTGGCAAGGTTGACCACTTCCTAGACTGAGCACTGACAACATGACCGCGTGGACCACAGTCCATCTTGTATCAATACTTTTCCGAGCGACAAATCGAAGACAGGTGCGTTGTTACGACCCCTGTAATTATCGCGGCTGGAGCTCATGCATACGCCTCGTCACGAAAATCTCGGGCTTGCCGACATCGTCTCTGAGGCAAAATTCTGAGACTTTGCCCTCAAACGCAGCTACTACTGTCGTAGATTGGCTGGGGGCGCGCAACGTGGCCACGTGCGACGTTGGATCTGCCTTCTAGGCGATACGGGATGGTCTTTGTAGAAAGCCATGGGGCCAAGTCAATTCACCGCTGCATTGCGAGGATAATTGCGAGAGGCGGATCGCGACACCTTGACCTTCTCGAGGCTCCTATAAGTGTGAGAGCCCTTCTGGTGTCTTGAAGCGTCTGCGACGCCTTCGACAAGCATTGCTATCAACCACATACCGTAAGAGCCGGTGACATTTTGCAATCGGTGAACCGTCAAGTTACAAACTCAATTGGCCGACACCTATCCTTTTCCAGTCTGGCTTGGCATGCAACGGAAAGGAGAGAGAAGGAAAAGTGCTACAGTTGCGACTACAGTGGCCAATATACCTTCAACTGAAAGCCCGTCCGCATCTCCTAATTTGTCTAACTTGAGAAGTCTGCCTCGTTGTCTCCTTAGCGTAATACCATCAACGCCGGATCATGAAATCCCCTACACAACGTGTACGTAAGGGTTCCAGGAAGGCCAAATCACATCGGCTTGTTAATCCATTTGCTCGGCGAGAATACACCGACCGTTCTTCGGACAATGCTGCAGAAGAGATCGGAAACGAGCGTGATTTCCTAGAACGTTTCCTTGAAGACAACGAGAACTCTACCCCATCATGGCATGCTGAAGTTATCCGAAAGTTCTGCAGTGGAAAGACTGGAGCGGTACCGACTCAGAAACAGCTCCAAATCCGTTTGGAAGATCACGAGCACCGGACTAAGAAGTGCCGCGAATACCCGAATAACTTGACCTCCGACGGTCTTTTTGAAGCACTAAAGATTGACCGCTTTGGCGTTCCGGAACTGCCAAACGCCGATTATCGACAGATCCGGGTCCATAACCTCAATCCAGAATCCCTCATTGCACTTGCACGGACAGCAGCGTCACATCAGGTTGACACGCTCAGGGATGCATTTTTAAAACACATTTCTTGTGCAACGTCCTTCGGTGTTTATGGAGAGGTCATCGGGTTCGTCACTCCTCGGTTAGAACTTCATCTTCCGTACTTGTGCCTACGCAAAGTACCCAGCTCAAGCGAGGAATGGAAAAACCGGGATCTCAACCAAGAAGCAAAGGCCTGGCTAGACCTAGCATTACCCGAGTCTGAACTAGAGGAGCATGGAAAAGACAGGTTTCTCATTACCCAGGCCCACATATCAGTCGTTCTGTGCATTTGGGACAACTCAAAATGGGTTGGATATGCATTCTCGAAAGGCGGCCCTACAAATCCATCGGTCAACGAAAATAGTGGAGATGGAGACGCCGGAGGAGAAGAGAGCGACGGAGAGGATGATGATGACCCTGTGCCTAAAGAGGACATCTTTGCACCACAAAATGTCAGCCATAACTCGTGGACTGAAGGCACCGTCCTCGATCCGAGAAGCTACTTTTTGCGCATCGCCGACGTATGGATTTCACATGCGCTGCGAGAGTACTCATATCTCGTGCGAGTATTGGAAGCCTGTGTGGAAGCTTGGGTATGTCTCATGTGTATCACTAAATTGAAAAGACTCTAATGAAGACCCCAGCTGAAAGAGTTCCGAAGCACGCTTTTGGATGTGTCTGGTAGTAGACAGCAAGACCAAGTAACATGGCTCACTAATAAGATCATTAAGCCGATGCAGCTCCTACGGGAAGTGAAGGCAAAAATCTCTTATATCAACCAATCTTGCAGCGACTTCGAAGGTCTATATGGAGATATTTGCTGTTTCAATGACCTGATCGACGTCCGCGGAAATGTACTCAAGAGCATGAGAGCCTCCGCCAGGGGCTTTGGGGGACTCGAGCAGGCTTTAGGGTCTCTAATCACATTTTGCGAAGAGTCGGCAAAAGACGTAGGTTATCCTGTCCCTTTTTCTACGCGAGCCAAACTAAATCTGTTGTAGCTCAAACTTCGCATGGGACTTGAAAGTGAGCGCTTGATGTTTGAAAGCAACAGGCTCAACACCGACAGCAACCGTCTCCAGTATGAGGCCCGACAAATCAACTCCAACACGTTTAACATGGGCCGCGAGATGCAAGAACTTAACCGCCAAAACTCTGTGGTAGCGCTCGAAACAGGCCGCTTGACTCGCACGAATGTTCTGGTAAGCCGACAAGCTCTCTCTTGTTCATTCCAACGCTAATTTACGCTAATTCACTTGAGATGATCTGGATCAGCACCCCAATATTAGTTGCGTTACAGTATTTCACCGCAGATCAACCAATCTTCACATCTTTCGATCGCAGCCCGCGGAATTTTGGCATCTCCCTGTTGGTGTTAGCCTTTGCTCTCCCAGCACTGACTTGCACGTGTAACTACTTGTCACACCTCCTCAGGGTTATCGCTGCCAGAGTATACTTGAAGAAGGCCCGATTCAGGGAAGACATTGAAGGCAAGTGCTGACTGTCGACCCACATATGAACACCTCCTTATGCGCTGATACATGTAGAAAGTCCCGCATCTTGAAAGTTACCACTAGCTTTTCCCGATTTGTCTTCTTTGTAGGTATTCTGTACCTTCGTGCTTCGACCAATATTATACCCTACACCGTACTCATGAGGTCACTTGATCGATCTAACCTTCTGAGATGCCTTGTAGCCGAGATGACTACTTTGCGAAGCCCGCGCAACATGGAGTTACTTGGTCGTATGTCTGTCCCTAGTGTTGACCTCTTTCGCTACTCCAGCTACTCTCATTGTGTCATTTATATGACATACCATACTGTTCTCGTAATATAAAAGATGACTGACTCATGAGACGATGATTTTGACGCTTACAGATGGCAAAGAAGACAAGGGGTGGGGGAAGTACCTAGTAGCGCATCTCATTCAGCTCCTCCGTAAAAGCTCCAGATGAACAGCGCCTTCCAGAAGCCTTTGAAGGACACACCAACAGATATCCCATCTACCGTAACAATCGGACATTCATAGAATGTTGTGAAGGTCCCATGTCAGCTGGAGACGGATCACGGCGTTGCACCGGTCGATCCTTTCTACCGCGAATACCGCGATGAAGCGAGCACCCCAGACTTCTCGACGTAGGTGCAATCACGCAATCCCTCGTGCATGTAATTCACCCACCCGGAAGACCCAAACCGGCAAAGATGAGCTCGATCAATTGGTCACCTTTGTCGTACTTGGCCAGATTACTGTGCCCTTGCATGACGCATGAGGCTGTGCACCGACGATCCGGCCCCCACCCCACCACCCACCCCACTAGAAGCTACCCCTCCATCCGACCCTGCTTCTCTCACCCATAAACAACCCTTCCATCCTCCACCTTTTTTTCTCTCTCACTCCACACATGAGAGGCCTCCTTAACTTGTCCTCTTTCCACCGCGTCACATCTCGAACTTTTACTTCCACAGCTCGCGCAATGGGTGTCACTAAGACCACTATCCAGGAGGGCAACGGCCCATCCCCCACCAAGGGCGACACTGTCACCATGGAATATACTGGCTGGCTCAAGGAGTCGAATGGCAGCAAGGGCAAGCAGTTTGACAGCACTACCGGCCGTGGTCCCTTCCAGACCCCCATCGGTGTCGGTCGCGTTATCAAGGGCTGGGATGAGGGTGTTGTGCAGATGAAGCTCGGCGAGAAGGCTACCCTGGACATCACCAGCGACTACGCTTACGGCGATCAGTAAGTGCTTGTTACAATGCACATGTACATGCTTATCGATGCTAATGCTCATGCAGGTCATTCCCTGGTCTCATCCCTCCCCACTCTAACCTCATCTTGTACGTTGTCACTTCCGACATGAAGTTGCAGCATGATGCTGACATTGTCCTAGCGAGGTCGAGCTCAAGAAGATCAACTAAGCGACGGTATACCCTCCGGAGACTTGGATCACCACATTGTGAATGCGTAACAACAGGACCCACATATATAGGGCATATGAATGAAAGATGAACGATTCAGATTCAATGAAGCAATTCGAGCATGTCATGTCTAGTTGTGCTCGCTGTGGAGTACTTACCCTTCGCCCTTTCGTCATTCGTCATAGCGCATATGCTCTCCACATGATTCAGGAACAGCCGTGGCCTAGGATCCGTGTCAAACATTTGCCCATATCATCCCGAACTGCGATGCTGCACCCATCTTTCGAAACCAAGAGCTCCGCCACATCACCCGACATTGACTTTATGTACGCAGTTCACTCAGTCCATCCACCAAAATATCCAGATATTATTACAATGCATGCCGACCCATGCTCGAAACGCCGTGCTTATGCGGAGAGGAGATGTTGCACAGCCATACACACTCAGAACGCCAGCACGTCCAATCTAACCAAACCATCCCTGATTCTTCCTCGCTTCTTTTCTCGCGGCTTGCTGCGCAACTATCAGCGATCATCCATCGACATGGACACGGTCCGCAGGTGTGAGAGATAGAAATCGCCGCGGTGCATGCGGTGCACATTTGTAGGAAGTAACGTACCCATTGCTCTTTGCAATCGCGATATGCCCTATTCACGCATCCATTAGCAACTACACACATAACACCCCAACCGCCCTGTCCACAGCGTCAAGCCCTCTGGTTCGTTTCGCATGACATGCCGACTAGTAGCAACTCACTGGAAGAAATCCGAGCACATGGCCCTCTCACCCCCATTCCTCTTCAAACACCGTAGACTCTTGTCCGCCGCCTCTTGACACGGATCAAAGTACTCGCTATACGCTTTGCTATATATCCATTCAATCAGCCGTCGGTATTCTTGTTTTGATTCTTCTCCCTCCTCCTCCTCAGAAATGCGGGCGCGATTCGAGGTATCGGAGGGGGCGGGAGGCGTACTTGTCGAACTTGGTGGCTTTGGTGCCGGTCCACTCGTCCGCTTTCGAGGGTGTGGGTTTGTCGGACATGGTGGAGGGTTTATGCGGCAGATATAGCGACAAGGTGGCCTGG
>LR132573.1:0-17779 GCA_900634815.1 Paradendryphiella salina | reverse complement strand
CGGTGGTGCTTTACGTTATGTTGTTCGTGGCTAGAGTTACGGGGTCGAATGAAAACGGCGTAGCAAGGAACGAGGCGGATAGAGGTACTTTTTTGATGCATACCTAGTACCTCACCATCAAAACTATTCATACCCCTCGCTCTTTGCAGAATGACTCGGCTTCGTTCCAAGCTTCATGACAGGGCTATTGACGAAATTCTCTAGTCCATCATGTGTGAAGAACGACTGCGCTTTTGATATCTGAACCTCATTTGCGCCCCGTTTACATATGCTTTCATCATACGCTGTGATAGCTTTCTTGAGTGATGCGCTTCCAGAATGTGCGCTTTTCAGTGCTTCGACGAGGCAGTGCGCAGAATAAAAGGCATTGTTGGCACCTTGACCACGGTGGAACGTCATAGCATGCGCTGCATCGCCACATAGCGTTATCCTTCCGTCGTGGTTATCCCAGGGAACCGTCTTCCAGATCTTGAGTCCATCTCGCAATACGTTGGTGTCTTCAGGTATCCATTCAATGGCACTTTTGTACGGCTCAGCCCAACCGTCTCTCTTTACGTGTGCTTTCAGCCGTTTCACTCGATCTGCTTCATTGTCATAGTCTTCGACATACTTCAGCGGCCATGTGGAGAGGATCTGAAATGTCCAGGTGCTCGCATCGTTCTCATCGGGCACATCTAGTACATTGGCGCGAATATAGTGGCCAGCAGGATGGATGGCGATGTCGACGAGAGGGTGGAGACGGTCTTTGATGTAGCGCGCTTGCTCAGCGGTGTAAGAAGCATTGAAGTTCATGAGTGCAAACGGAAGTGTTTCCATGTTGCCCTCACAGGGAAGGAGGCAACGGCGAACCTTGGACATTGCGCCATCAATGCCCACGAGCACGTCGCCCTCGTCAACGGAGCCATCTTCGAAGTACACCTTCACCCCTCCGCCTGCCTTGGTCTCGTAATGCGAGAAACTCTTTCCATACTGCACCCTGAGTTGCCCTGCTAACAAGACGCGCAACTTGCGAATGTTGATCTCTCGCGCTTTGGGGATCGGAAAGGCGAAGGCTTCCTCTCTTGTCTGGCCGTTGTATATGACAATACGGTCTTCGCCGATAGCAGCGCAATCTACGTTTGGGTCGATTTGGCAGGAGTTGATCTGGGCGCTCAGCTCTTCAGGAACCAGGTCAAAAAGATATGGTCGCGCCCAGCCAAGTGTGAAAGCCCAATGACGATGTCGGTAGACGTCTGCGCCCTTGTCGTATATGTTGAACGGAATGCCCGCTTTCTTGAGGCCATGTGCAAGTGCGCATCCGGCAGGTCCTGAGATGTCAGCATGGATTCGCTGCTTTTGTGGAGCTCATGTACCTGCTCCGATGACGATGACCTTCATCGCTGAGTCGACACTTCCCATTGCGGGAGGAGATGCGCGGGCACAAAAGTGTTACAGAGCGTATGGATCGGAGAGCGCAAGATGACCGAATGATGGGCGTCGTGCAGGTGTGCCACCATTAAAGTGCGCTGCAGGGTCAATCAGTTATAGGTGGTCTTGAGCTTCTAGCGGATGATCACGATGGAGCCGGACATGGTAGTGTATGCAGGTGAGGTGGAGCAGAAGCGGGTTCTGGATGCGACAGACAACACCGGTTCTCCTCTTCGTATTACCGCGCCTCGGACTCGGCGCCCATAGGCTATGACTACATCTATCGCTAATCGGACCGCCGTCGTATCAGATATCACGTCTTGACCTCCATTTTTGGTGTGCAGCATCGTTAAGGGTATCTGGATCAACAATGCAAAAGATGCAAATATTCCCTAGAGCAATTATGAAGATGCATCCAAGACATGTCACCTTATACATCGGCTTAGACGTCCATGCCCACAGCATGGCACACTGCAGCCCTCACAATCTCCCGCACGATCTCAACCTCATCCTTATTTCGGGGTGCATACACCATGATCCAGCTCGGCGGCGCAAGCCACGTCACAGGAAAACGTAACCCCCATCCCCGTTTCATAACCAGCTTTGCATCCTGCGGACTGACGTAGACATGCAATGAGTTCTCAGCGGGGTGTACATGCGCTACTTCGTAGAAGATCTTGTGTGCGACTGGATTTATGGTTTTGACGTCCTGCTTGACATAGATGGCATCGCCCGTACCCCCTTCTGTCTTGCTCGGTCGCGACTCGATGTACTTTGAATAAGGCGTCGTACTTGCGAATTCTTGCATCAAGTTATGCAGAGTTGCAGATGCCTCTGATGTGATGTTCCCTGGAAATTGACGTTGTGGCAGCGTCCAGCGAGTGAGATGTGGTCTACGCCCCACACGATTTGGGACTTTTTGCGGCTTGATGTATAAGGTTCCCGCGTCAGGAATTGGCGATGGATCCAGAAGGTTTTGGCGTGAGTAGAGCAGATAGAGACCCCAACGCCTGATCTTGCAATATCCTTGTAGTGTTGGCGGCGTGCCTCCTGTGCCTGCCAGATCTCAGCATTAATATCGCGCGAGATGACAAGGTACTCGAACCGAAACTTCGCCAGCTTTTGAAGTCGTACCAGAAGGCGAGCCCCGCCGCGGCGATCCCAGCGAGAACATAGTGAGTCGCCATGTCGAAAATCGAGAGCAAGCACAAGATGATCAAATTCCAGGCGTCGACTTAAGGCGCACCATGCATAATAGCCATGGCATATCCTCAGCTGCTAGTAGGGCCTGGTGGGGGGAACGCGCATCAGAAGGTTACCGAGAGGGTCGCAGGTAATCCTGCCGCTACATAACCATCGGGTCCCCTCAAACCCATCCAATCGCCCGGCCGCTTTCCCCGCAACCCCTCCAGCGCGCGACATCAACATGTCACCATGCACGCGAATCTTGATCATGTTTCACAAGCGAGACTCATCATCCGCGGCCATTCCTGATCGTCGCTTCCGAGCGCGTCGCGAACCTTAGCATTGGCAACCCCCAGGGTCTAACCAGGCCATCTGAGGCAACTAAGCAGCTGAAGGCATCCACGGTTTCAAACGTTTCTATTTCCACCGACGCCTTGAAACGCTCGCTGGAAGACTCCATATATTGAAGTGACTATCCGGCTTCCCTCTCGGGTCAGTCAAGCGCACCGGTATGCCAGTGCTAGATACGACGTATGGTGCTTTGTAACCGCTGCGCCGCCGAGAAGAATCGCCTGCCTCTGGTCCTGGAGCCGCAAGAATTTGTGAAGTCGGAATCCCAGGAAGCAGTGAGATCGCGGATACCTGACAAGTCTCCGTCGCGCCAGGATTACCGCGAAGCTTGCAAGATACAGGAGTCGTCGAAATCGGAAATGAATGCCAACTCACAGGCCTCGTCATCGGCAGCACCACCACCACAGGACGACACCACCAACAACAAGCCCCGAAGAGGGCGGTCAGCAGCAACAGCACCACTACTACCCAGAATTTCCATCCCACCACGACTCCAACAACAACTCCGCCTGCTCATCCGCGCAAACCACATTTTGCACCACCACGGCCTCGTTGATGCCTTCGGGCACATATCCGTGCGGCACCCGTTGAACAAAGAACAATACATCCTCGCGGGCTACGATCCAGGCGCGCCGGCACTAGTATGTGCAGCCAGCGATTTCATTTCGTACTGGGTCGCCGACTCTTCGCCCGTCGATGCCGACGCGCCGCAAGGCTACAGCGAACGCTACATCCACGGGGAAGTGCTTCGGAAATTCCCAAAAGCAAATTGCGTCGTACATTCGCACTCGGAACATGTGATTCCGTTTACCCTGGGCCAGAGCGGCAGTAGTAGTGCGCACCCCGTTCGCCCGGTATTCCACATGGCAGGCTTCCTGGGCGAAGGCGGCGCATCCGTTTTTCGCATGGATAGGCTGTACGGTACAAGTCGGGGTGGTGGTGGAGGTGGTTCTGCTTCGTTTGAAAAAGACCTACTGATTAAGAATGCCGTGTTGGGCGAGGCGCTAGCGTCGCATTTGGAGGCGGAGCATCCGGTTGTGCTGCAGCATAAACACGGCTTCACGACATTTGGCGCCAGCATCGAAGAGGCTGTGTATCGCGCCATTTACACGCAGAAGAATTGCGTGCTGTTGCAGCGGGCGATTGCGATTGCGGGGGGCAATGCGGACGCAGTCGACTACCTGACCAACGAGGAGATTAGGGATTGTGCGGTTATGAATAGGAAGACGTTGGATAAGTCGTTTCGACTTTGGTTGAGGGAAGTTCAGGTTTTGGGGTTATACCAGAATGAAGAGGGAGAGCCGGAAAAGGGCAAAGTGGCAGGTATGAAGATGTAGCGCCGTCTCGTTTCTCGTTATTCGTGTTCTATTTTATCTTTTATACTTGTTGTGGACATTCTACTCTACATCTTCATTTTCATGCCTTGATCTCGATACCCTGCTGCCCTTCACACTGGCTAATGTCGCCAAAGTACCACAGATGCGCATCCACATCGAAGCCAAAATCGCCTTCATTTCCCCTTAGATTCAACGTTCCGGTGTACACACTGACATCGCCCGTCGCAGGCTGAGCGTCATTGCCACTCGTGACGTAGTACTCGGGGGAGTAGTGCCTATATCCCAGCAGCGCTGGGGGAAGTTTAGGCACCGGATCATTCTTATGTGTAACCCTGTACGTTTCTCCTTTGCCCGTCTGGCTCAAGTACGAGCTGAGGCCCTCAAGCCCAATCTTGGGCGCGCCATACGTGTACAAATCGACGGTTGTGCCCTGGGAACGAAGGACGCCGGCGGCGAGACCGGCCAAGGCGCCGCCGAGTGAATGGCCGGTGGTTACGACTTTGTAGTCTGGGTACTGTTTCTGCGCAGTCGCAACGGCCTCGAGAGCCCCCCCTTTTTCTGCTTCGAGGAAACTGTTCCAGAAGCCCTGAGATGCAGAACAGGTTGTGCAGATCGTTGAGGAGAGGACGGGGAACTGGACATTGGTAATCCAATTGCGCACACTGCGCGAGCCGCGGAACGAGAGCACAATTAGCTTGTTGGTGGTGTCTACGGCCACGAAGCCAGTGACGTCGGTCAAGATGCTATTCTCGAACTCGGTGAGCGTGGTCGTGTTTGCTGCTTCGACGCGCGCGCAATTACCCTCTGGGCAGGTGACTTTGGTGTTAGGGCTGTTGTTGTTGCCGAGACAGTAAGCTGCGGCTGAGTATTGAGAGAAGAATTCCAGTTGGTCTAGGACGCTTGCTGAGACGGCTAGAGAGAATTAGCAAAGGGGGACAGTCATGTCTGGTAAAGGGCTATTACCTCTCTTCTCTATCTCAACCGGTGCTGCCGTGACGGAGTAAACCGCTCCGAGCAAGACGACGCCCATGCGCATCATTTTGGAGGCCATGTCTGCTTTCTCTGGGCCCTTGTATGGGTGTGATTGGAGAATTGACTGGGAAACAGCACACTGCTTACGCTGAATAGCTCAATGTGAAGGGACGAGGGAATTCACTGCGCAACGCCTGGATCAACATGATAACTGGCAAGCTGCATGTTATATATACTGATCCCAACGCACTAAACGAGCGGTATCGCTGCTTCTTGCCGGCGGAAAGAGAGTTGGATCGATAGTGCGTGTGTGTGTGTTTGTGTGTGTACAATCCCGGGCATCAGCATGTCCAAGCACACTAAACTACGGGAGCCGGGGTAACATGGCATTTACCAGGGGTGTCAAAAAACGTGGCTTTACTAAACATAGATAAATCGCCGCTAGGTGTTAAGCCACGAGCCTGGCACAGAACGGACCGTGGTAGTGCCGAGCTTAGCCCCGTGATCATGAATGTACGAAAAAGGAAGGGTTCGTGTCTTGTGCTGGCGGTCCGCGTTGCTGAGACCCACCCCCACAATGCAATGTCACAGCCTTGCATCCATGTCTCGGAAGATGCGCTGGAAGCAGCAGAAAGTTGGACATAATATTCGCATCGTATTGGTGGTTGTCCGACGTTTTCAAGCGCACGAGCCTGTTGTATGCACGTAACAGCGGATTGCCACATGCATGAGGGAGTTGTCCAGTCAGCGCAACGAATACCAAGGGTATGCTTTCTGTGCCTCCCAATCAGTAACGAAGGCGAAGCAGGTGAGTTTTCCATCAAAATTGAGTTGGCTGTTGGGAATGCAAAGAGGAAATGTGCCTCCTTTGTACTTTGTAGCATAGGCTCTTGATAGCCATACCATGGTCAGCTTGTCGCATGTAATGCAGTCTCGATATATCGCTCCAGCTCAAGGCTGGAATAGTAAGCTCGATGCTGCGGGTAGGGCATGTGTCTCCGCAATTGATTTCGCTAACCCCTCTCTGTAGGATGGGAACGTGGGGTAGAGGCATGACGCCAATGTACACACGTCCCCAGCCAGCTTGGTGAACTTTGGTAATATAGGAAGGTGCGTGGACTATAGTTCTGCGGAGGAACGTCCAAGTCGATCGTACTTCCGTGAAGAAACCAGTTTGCAGACGGGATTCAGTCCCGGTATGAACACTAAAAATGGCTAGTGTGCCGTGACTTATGCGGGGTACTAGGATATGCCCGAGACTGGAAGCTAACGTACCCCAAACAAGGCGCTCTACTGCAATGCCGCATGCTATACTTCAAGTCACCTGTCAACGGGCATGCATGAGAAAGTGGAAACGTTCAAGCAATATTCTGTGCGCCGGGAGTCCGTTCATGTATTTCCACGGCAATAGTTCGGCGCTAGGCGCTAAAGGTACAAATCTCCGTCTTGCTCGAGTCGTGGATTGAGGGGAAAAGAAGCGAAATCGCGATTAAAAATCAAATGATATTGCAAACAATAGTGAGAGGCAGATGAAGAGGCCCGGCGGAAAGAGAACAGTCCGGTTCACCGCCAAGTCTAGTAACGGTCCCCGAGCAAAAAGGGACCGATGCCTTTCGGATAAGTGTACGCGTTCTGCGCGCGGGACGAAGGTACAGACTTACTGCGGCGGAACAAAAGGTTTCACGAGCATTTCGCTGAACCTGCAAGGTGGTCAGTATTGCACGTATGAGTCAGTTCGTTGGTACCCACTTCTCGAGCTTCTCTTTACCTCGAACTTCGTCGACCAGGAGGGGCATCTTCACGACGTTGAACTCATCGTATAGTTCTTCAATCTGATCAAGGTACTTCTTCTGCATCTTCCGCCGCGCATTGCATTGTTCGCATGGGTTGTCTTCCTTGGGGAACAGCAGCTGGTTGACGACGATGGAGTGGGTATCGATCTCGTAACTGTTTAATTCCTGGATCATCCGCTCCGTCTCGTACAGACTAAGGAACTCGGGAATACAAACACAGACGAAAGTGGTAAGATCGGCATCCTTGAATTGGCCGTTGACCTCAGCAATGGTTTCGCGCAGTGTTTCCATCTTTTGAATCAGCTCGTCCATATTTTGGCCATTAGGTAATCTACCAGATGAACCGAGGAAGGAGTTGAGCATGGGACCGAACTGGCGGGAGAGTTGGGAGACCTTGGAAAGGGCCTTTTCCATGACGGTGGGGAACTGGAGGAAGCGGAGGGTGTGTCCTGTGGGCGCAGTGTCGAAGATGATGACTTCGTAGGACATGGACTTTACTTGCTTGAGCACCTCGGCGAAGGACATGGCTTCGTCGACACCGGGTATCTGTCGCGCCTAGTTAGTATATGCTGCTGGCGGTCTTGAGCTGTGGGGGACAAACGCTGAAGGCCAGATCCTGCATCATGCTGCCCATGCCGCCCAGCCCAGCCATGGGATCTTGACCCTCTTCCGCCCCGCTCGCGAGCAGGTCTTGTATGCTGCCATTGGGATCGATTTCCATGGCACTGAGGTTTTCGAAGCCGTTGACGAGGCGCGCATCCTTGCCAAATTTTTGGTTGAAGGCGTCAGACAGGTTGTGGGCAGGGTCGGTCGAGATGAGGAGGACTGATTTACGATGCTTTGCCAGCTGGATGGCGAGCGAGCATGAAGTCGTCGTCTTTCCTACACCACCCTTTCCACCGACAAATATCCATCGGAGTGTCTTCTGGTCGAGAATGGACTGGAGTGTGGGTGCCATATCGGCGTCGATGAGCGCGGTCGAGGCCATGGTGGAGGCGGAACAGATTGGGGGGAGGGGGAGAGGTACCGGAGCGAGGTGTTGGAATCAGTACAGTGTAGGCGTGGGTTGGGTGAGTAGAAGTTGTCTATTGAGCGGTCAAAATAACGCTCAACGTAGCTTCAGCGACAGCGCAACCTTCCCGAAGCTTCGGAGGGGCACAAGGGCCTGGCCTTTTTCTCCGCAGCCTAGGCAAAGTTCCTTGTATATATGTATATGCGACAGTCAAATTCTACTTACCAATGTTGTAGTCTGTAGTAGGCGACGACGTCAAAGAGTCTTTGTTCTACCGAGCCAAGATGTCGCGCAACAAAGTTGAGTGCGATGGCGGCCAGGCGCGTCATGAGCTCGTGCGTCACCACCCCGCAGCCACGGGAAGCCGTCTCGCCAAGACCAGTTTTCATACCAACAGTGTTGATTTGCTGTTGCACAATTATACACACAGAACGCTAATACAATGCCAGGCATCTCCACAGATGCTCTAGTAGACTCGACATGCCGCATGTTGAGCATGTAGTCCGATAAAACTCAAAAAGCCTGCAGGGCCCCATCCTCACATGCGCCAAAAACACCCTACTCTATGTCCATGCCCACATCCACGCCTCAACGGTACTACTTCTTCTTGCCCTTGCCCTTGCCCTTACCCTTGGTCGCCGATGCTTTCGTCGCTGACCCATTCGTCGCCACACTGCTCGCTCGGGACGGGGTTGCTGAAGCCGGAGAAGCCTTGTTTTTGACCGTGTCAAGCTGCTTGTTCTGTTCTGCATCAGCATTTGCGCACATGTAAGACAAGTAGCACATCAACGTACCTTGACTCCATTCTTCGTCTTCTTCTTCGGTTGTTCCTCTTCTTCTTCTTCCGTGTCCTCTTCTTCGTAACCACGCTTGCCGTTCTTGTTCTTGACATCGCCATCCCCCAGTTCGCGAACAATGGCAGAGATCAATGTCGTGCACCGACGGCCAATCTCTTGTGGTGTGCGGCTGAGGAAGAACCAGTCGAAGCGGAAAAGCGGCGATTCCCGGATCTCGTCGCGAATCTTTTCGTAGATCAAGTCGCCTTCAACACCATGCTTGTGCAGCATAACGACAAGAAACTTGTCTTCGTCTTCTGTGTACACCTTCTTGTTTGTTGTTGATACGGTGTACTTGATCTGCATTTGCTGCAGAGGCATGCGGTACATGCCAACCTTTTTTGCAATGAGACG
Source organism: Paradendryphiella salina (assembly GCA_900634815.1). Lineage (NCBI taxonomy): Eukaryota > Fungi > Ascomycota > Dothideomycetes > Pleosporales > Pleosporaceae > Paradendryphiella > Paradendryphiella salina. Next base: position 8,532 of record LR132573.1, on the reverse strand, counting down.
CTTCTTCTCTTCCGATTGCCGTACACGTAGCTCGCCCTCCTCAATCACACCCAAGTGCTTTTGCCAATTGTCGAGCGTCTTATACTTCTTCCAAAAGACCTTGGCATACGCCTCAATCTCTTCAGCGTCCTTACCGTCGACTTCTTCCGAGATGCCCTCGTAGTTCTGTCGGCCGTATTTGGCGCTACCGTTGAGGAACTGCTGGAAGTCACGCTTGTTCCATTCAGGGAATCCCTTTTCGATCAAACGCTCCTTCTCAGCCTTCTCTTCTTCTGTCAGTGGTTCAGCGTCGTCAATTTCCTGCTGCGCAAGTTGTTGATCGGCCTCGCGAGACTCAAGATCCTCGTCGGTCCCTTCTGGAAGAGGCGCCTTGAGATTGTTCTCTTTGCGATACCACGCCGTCTCCTTGTCTTGGAGTTCAGCGAGGCGGTCAGGGAAGAATTGATAGTCGTGTATAACAATTTGCTTCGGTGCACGGGGTATCCTAGGCTGCTTGTTCTCTGTCCGGCCACCTGTGACGAGCGTCTTGCGGTAATATGAGTCGATGCCGTAGTTCTGTTCTTTGCGTTCGCGCTTCGATGGGTTGATCCAGGAGATGCCGATTTCCTTCTTTCGGGGCTGGAATGTCTCACCATTCCATTCATAGGTCGAGTCGGACGTGAACTTTTGAAGGTCGTCAAGACCAAGAGTCTCGTACCTCTTATTAAGCTTCTCCGTCATCTCCTCTCCACGGCGCATGACAGCTTCAAAGTCGTCATCCGCAAGTTCGCCACCAGCCGCAGGACCGACTGGTCCCTTACTCTGGAAGACTGCCTCCGCGCCGTGTTGAATCATGGTCAAGAGTTCGTCCTTGGATGCAGCATTCTTCACGGGCTGCTGAGAACGGCCTTGCTGAATGACCAGTTGATCGAGACGAAGTTTCTGAGCCGCGCGTTCAAGCACCTTCTCTTCGATGGCCATTTCGGTGACGAATCGGAAAACGTAAACTTGCTTGGTCTGACCAATACGATGAGCACGATCCATGGCTTGAAGATCGGCTTGCGGGTTCCAATCGCTGTCGAAGAGAACGACAATATCCGCTGAAGTCAAATTGATACCTAAACCACCTGCACGGGTCGTGAGGAGAAACAGAAACTTCTCCGAGCCTTCCTTGTTGTAATCGTCGATGGCTTGAATACGGTCTTCATGAGCCGTCGAGCCGTCGATGCGGCAATACTTGTAGTCTCGCATGACCGAGTAATCCTCCATAATGTCCAAGACACGACTCATCTGGGAAAAGATGAGCACACGACTGCCCTGGGCCTTCATACGCTTGAGCAGCTTATCAAGCATGACCATTTTGGCTGCGTTGGTGACCAGATGTTCGTCCGTCGTGTATGGCGGACCGGGTTCAGCGCCTTCGAAAAGATAAGGATGATTGCAGCATTTTCGCAGCTGCATGACAATATTGAGTAGTCGGGTTTTGGACTCCTTGTTGCCAGCACCACCATTAACAGCGTCAATATCTTTCTCAAGAATCTTCTTGTACCACTGAACCTGCATGTCAGACATGCCCACATACAGGTTAATCTCTTTCTTGGGTAGCAGCGACTTCTCGACGTCGGCCTTGACACGACGGAGCAAAAAGGGCCGCAGAACCTTGTGCAATTGTTGGACGACGGCGTCTGAGTCTTCGTTTTGCTGAGAGAACCAGTCGTCAAAGGCGGCAGAGTCTCCGAAGACGTCGGGAAGGAGGAAGTTGAGCAAGGCCCAAAGTTCGTGGAGGTTGTTCTGGAGAGGGGTACCGGTGATGAGTAGCCTGCTTCGTGAGTTGAAGACGCGCACCATCTGCGCCAGTGATGACTCCTCATTCTTGATGCGATGCGCTTCATCGATGATGATGTACTCCCAGGCGAACTTCTTCAAGTGCGTCTTCTCTCGCAAGATCATCTCGTAGGATGTGATGCAGACGTCAAATCCGTCAGGTTGTAGGCGGTCCTTGATAAGCTCGGCTCGGTCGTCCTTGTTTCCCTGAAGTACCAAGACGTTGATCTCCGGGCACCATTTGGCGAACTCGCGCTTCCAGTTGTCCAGTGTTGACTTGGGCACGGCGACCAGGTGGGGGCCAGTGATGCCAGCGATGTAGCGGAGGTAGCCAACAAAGGAGATGGTTTGCAGCGTCTTTCCGAGACCCATCTCGTCAGCCAGAATACCCGAGATACCATTCTCGTGCAGAGAGATCAGCCAGTTGAGACCAGCGACCTGGTAGTCGCGCATAGTACCGCCCTGAATGAAGCCTGGCGACTCGCGGAAGACGGTCTCATTATGTCCTCCATGCTTCTCCTCGCGCACCAATTCAGCATCCTCTTCCTGCTCAGTTTTTCGCCTGCGCTCAGCTGCAGCACCGCCTTTCCGGATCTTGCTGGCCTTTGACGTTTTGCTCTCTTCGGCGTCCTGACGGTCGATCTCGGCGAGAATCTCTTTGATGCGCGGGTTGGGGTTCGTGTCGATAAAGTGACGGAACAGGTCAGTGAGACCAAGGAGGTATCGGAAACGGCGAATGGTGTCGTCTTCCTGTGGGAGAATGAGCCAGTCAGCGATGCCCCCTGAAATGCAATGCGCCGGATGATGTCGCGTACCATGGATGCCCGCAGGCCCTCTGCCTTCTTGCCGTACATGCTCTTGCGCATATTCATCTCCTCGGTGCGTCGCCTTCGCCCATCTGCGGGCGCAGAGTCGCCTGCAACGCTGTTCCCTCTGGTGTTTGGGTTGGTATCGGAGTCCTGTGCCCGTGTCAGTTTGCGGGTGGAGACGATGCGGATTGAGGTAGAGTTAGTGCGTACTGTATAGTCAGGCGTGTCGAGATTATACTGCGATCAAAAGTCAGCCTGTGTTTCTCGCAGAATGTGGTCGTGCCCTCAGCCAACTAGATGTCTGCGTGCAGTGAAGGAAGGCCCAAGGCCGCGTCGCCCTTACCCCGAATTTCTTGAAGCCGCTCATCTTGTCATCGTGCTGGTCCTGCATTTCGACATCTGAATGCGCCGACGCCTCCTCAGAAGACGGCTCTTCGGCCTTCGCAGCGCTCTTCCGCGGCATATTGCCTGTTTGGGCTGTTCGCCGCGTCGACTTTGTCCTTTTTTCCCGTCGTAAATGCTCAGCGCTGATCGTATAGAGGCCGGATGTGGCCCGACTTCGTAATTGATGAAGAAGACGCGTTGGGTTGGTCTTGGTCGCGGTAGATGATTGCGCAACGTACAGTCGGAGGCGTGGCAGAATAATGTCGACAACCCTTGGCGCGACAGGATAGATGGCCCGTGCCCACTACCTTAGGCACACGGCCATTTATTCCCCAAACACTTTGCCCTGTACGCGATTTTACATGGCCACAGTTCAACGTAACCCACGGTACAGCTTGTGTCTACCAGAAGACGCGCTGAATTGACGCCATCTTGCATATGACGTCAGTTCTAGGATACATGGTTGGAAATTCGGTAGATGCTCCATCGGGACGACATAGACGGCCTTTGTTCTATACATTTCATTCCTAACTCACATCTGCTCGTCCGATAGTTTGTCAGTGTTCAGCGTAGTTTGTTTCTTTGCGCTGAACTTCAGCACCGAGCAACACTTCCAATATCAGAAAAGCAAGAAATATACAATTACAATCGACATTGGCTCTTTCTTGACTGCCATGATCTGTTGTGGTTTCTGGCATGACTCATTATGAATTTACTGCTGACGTTGAAGTTATACGTTGAGTGCGGAGGTTTTTGATGCTTTTGTCCTGTGAATGTCAAGACGTTCGCGCGCCATGTCAACCCAAAATGTGGTGCATACTAGCGAATTTAGAAGAAGAGGCCCGGTAGTAGGGAAATCAACAAGAGCCAACAGATGCTTCGGTAGTCTGAGAGAAACAGCAAACGGGAAATGATGTCGTTATGCTTCGGAAGAAATGCCCTTCCCCGGTCAAGTCAAGGACCTCTCGGCTAGATCAGGGACGGTCCAATAGGCCACGTTTGAACGGATGCATCATGGTCGACACCCGCCTGCCCGGCCGCAAGCCGCACCATCGTTCAGTCGGTGTCTTCCACATTGGCGCTTCGATGCTTTGATTCCGTTGCCGCAGAAGATAACAACACGAGCCTGCCTCCTGCCTCCATTCCCAACAGCGCAGCTGGTGGAAGGCGTGCACCGGAGAGCGGAATCATATGTACCAGTAGAGCTGTTCACGGCGTTGCGAGGGAATGTGCAAGGACGCCCAGATCATCAGCGGGAAAGAAGTGTGTTGCGCTTCAGTCTTGAAATTGAAGTTGCCGTCGGTGCGTGAGAAAAGCTGCCCTCGCATCCCAGCGCCGCGGGCCTGGGACGCGGCTTCGCAACTCTAATCTCTGGCCAAACTCCACACCCAAGGTCCTGCATCCTGATGACACCCCACCTGCTATTCGCCGACACGATTTGCAACGACCATGACGAACTTCTCGGGGCCTCAATCCGCGTAAGAAACTTTCTCCAATGACCTTAAGCCATCGGCATCTCAGGCGTTATCATCTGCACGTCCCGCTTGGAGGTGCCACTGCTCCACCTCTCCAACGCGATAAGCAGCAGTGATAGTTATGACAACGGCGCCGGGTGCTATCAGAAACGCTCGCCTGCCTGCCTACCAGGCTCCAGACGCTATTTACGTACTCGCGCAGCTCCAAATCAGGTCCCTAGCGTATCTGGCCAGTAAGAGCAAAGGCCTGAGTTCTTATCTGCGAATTGCCGTATCCACGTCGGCAAGAACCGAACTTTACGAGCACAGACATGGCTTGATCTGAATGCAAAGAAAAAGAGCTACGTGGAAGATCGGGATCATGACTCGTTGTGAGTGGGATGGGTATCGTAACATTCTCTCACGGTCCAGCATGTACAATTGATGGGCCATCGTATAAGATATGCTGCGCGTCTCGGTGTGCTTCCAATTGCATCGCAGCTCTCACTCCGGCTTCATTCGAAATCTGCAGAAAGCAAGATGGGTATCTTCAGGTCCTTGGTCGTGGCGGCTGCCCTCGAATACAACGTACAGGCTGCTCTCTCCTCCACGGGCTTCACGGTTTCTCTGACAGACATCGACTATTTCCTTCCGCCAAAACCAGTAGCCAAGATCGCCGGCTGCGTGGAGATTCAGGCATCATTTGAGAGTGCACCATTCGTGCCTTTCACGGTGGTGAAGGCTGAGGGCTATGATGTAAATATCGCATCGCTTACGGCTGGTTATACTGAGGACGATGTGTGGCAGAAAGGTTTCATGGAAGGTGTGTGTCGTACCATGTATTCCAAATCAGTGACTGACTTGATATATAGCCATCTACGTGCAGGGTACCAACCATAAACCTATGAACTCCTCTATGACCATCCTGTCTGGTACCGCCTCCTCTGACCTGCCTACCGGACCTTATTTCATCAATGCCGCGGGCCACGTCTATGAAGCTTGGAGGCTGTTTTCAGATGTTCAGGGTGCTTTCACCGAATCTGCTATTGCTAATGGAGACGGTTCCTACTCGGTGCTGCCCGCCGGCACGGTCGGTCAGCAGCAAGCAATTGCCGTCCCTTCACGTCTTTACTTCACAAAGACTGCTGAAAAGCCCTTAGCTGGCATTCGAATTGGTATCAAAGACATCTATGGTACGTCCGAACATTGAAGTCATTTTGAAAGACAGTTATGCGCGTGTCTTTCAGTAATTTCCCCATGGCTGGCAGCAAGACAGCTTCCTAGCTACTAAATTGGTTTTGGCAACAATTCCATCACTGACGTTTTCCTAGATATCAAAGGCCTTCGAACCTCAAACGGCAACCGAGCGTGGTACTGGTTGTACCCTCCGGCAAATGCTACGGCGCCGCCTGTTCAAAACATGATCGATGCTGGAGCCATCATCGTTGGCAAGATGATAACCTCTCAATTCGCCAACGGTGAGACTGCCACTGCTGACTGGGTGGACTACCATGAAGCATTTAATCCACGGGGTGACGGCTACCAGGACACATCGTCCAGCTCCTCCGGCGGCGGCGCAGGTAGTGCTTCATACTCATGGCTGGATGTCAGCCTCGGCTCAGACACTGGTGGCAGTGTGCGTGGCCCAGCTCATGTTCAAGGTCTTTATGGAAACCGCCCGTCACATGGACTTGTCTCACTAGACCATACGATGCCAATGAGCCCTGTGCTTGACACACCTGGACTGCTCGCTCGAAACCCCTACATCTGGATGGAGACTGCCAAAGCTATGTACGGGCCGAACGTCACCATCACAAGCAGCTATCCAACGAGTATTCAGACTCTCGGCTGGCCGACCGAAGTGGAAGACGTCGCCGATCAGATTTTGATCGATTTCCTGGGCAATGTCACTGAGTTTTTGGGCGCCAATGCTACTGCCTACAACGTCACGGCATCGTTTGATGCGGCGAATGCAGACGTTGCACCGCTAACGACTTTCATGAACCTCACCTACGCACTTCTCATCACCAAGCAACAGACTGAGCTAGTAAGGGAGCCATTCTATGCCGACTACGCAGAAGAACACGATGGACGTTTGCCGTTCGTCAACCCCGTTCCACTCGTCCGTTGGGGCTGGGGCGACAATCAAACCGAAACCGTCGCGGATGCTGTTGCTAACAAGACTCTCTTCCAAAATTGGGCCAACGAGACTTTCCTGGCTCCATCATCTAAAACGTGTTCCGAGTCGCTCATCATGTACGTGGGCTCTACTGGCAGGACCAATTATCGGAACGCGTACCGAGATGAGCCAGGCGTTCCTCTCGGCTTTGGTAACAGTCGCATTTCGATCATGTCTGAGGCGCCTGATTACGTGGTGCCGCTTGGTGAGAGTCCATACAACTCGACCATCACTGGACACGTCGAGTATCTGCCAGTTACTGCCAACCTGATGGCAGCGAAGGGATGCGACGGGATGCTGTTTTCGCTCATTGCAGAGCTCTATGATGCTGGTATCCTGAAAGAGAGCAGGGTCGGGCAGAGTGGAGTGACTGGCGGGGAGATACTCTATAAGAGAGGGATACCAGTCATCTAGGAACAACTTTTCGTTGCATATAGATAGTTGATAGCGTCGAAATATATTGCGACTGTCAGGGTCTGCATGTGACCACTTGGAACAATCCAATTGACCAACACAACGGTGCTTCGACACTTACCAGCGGGTAACGTTGTAGCGAAACGGAGTTACATACGTGCCTAAAGGGCCAGCCAATCACAACTCGGTCATACCGCTGGCACGGGCGTCCCGCAACCCGAGACCACGCGAAATAGTCGCGCGTCCTGCACATGGCGCGGAACGCCTATTCCAGGCCCCGGAATCGATGACGACACAGGGTAAGCCGAGGAACGGGAATTGCCGCTGTACAGGGATAGAAGCGAGAGGGTGGGGAGAAAAGCTCATTCGGCTCTCCGCTTTGGCATGCGAAGCGTTGACGCGCGACGTAAAAAGCGTCGACGTCTCATTGTGGGAATTCATCCCGTTGTGTCTTGGAGCTTTGTTTGTGATATTACACACATTTCACCTCCACCATATTGAATCTCTTGCTATTGACGACTTGACATCGAAAACATGAGCCACCCGAAACACCCGGCGACCGTGCACTTCCCCGTCACGACGACCCTGCTCACGGGTGGTCTGGATGCCGTGTATTTTCTCTCGCAGTATGGCGCTACTTCTGCTGCTGTAGCCTCAGCCTGTAAGAATCCAACCCCTACCACCCTACGGACATACACCTGGAAACAGAAAAAACGAGATGCATACTAACACCGACCTGTTTACATAGTCAAAGCCCTCGATGTTGCCGTCACACCCACCCTCTTCCCCCTTCTCTCGTACTACACCACCATCCTCACCATCTTCTTCTCCGTCCCCGCCGTCATGACGGGCGCAGCCGAACTCATGCCGCTGATCAAACGCGACGGGTTCAAGTCGCGCAAAGCAAAAGTCGGCGTCGCGCATGCTCTGATCAACGATGTTACTGTTTTCGCCGCCGCGTTCAACTGGTGGACGCGCCGGAGTAACCCGGGCTTCGTGCCAACTGATATGAATATCTTGGTTAGTAGCGTGGTGGCGCTACCGGCGACGATGTTTGCGGCGTATCTGGGTGGCAGTCTGGTGTATGTTTATGGTATGGGGTTTAGGGGGGGTCAGGCGAAGGCGAAGAAGGGGCAGTAGGGTGGGAAGGCTGGAGGAGAAAGGCTTTGTAATGATCCGACTAGGTAGGAATTGTTCAGGTCTTTGAGGTCTAGAGCTACATGCCCTATGGACTATAAAGTAGTATCGAAAGATTAAACGATGGTAAAGAGGAAAGGAAGGAGAATGTTACACGGGGTTAGGCTATACTTCTCTAAGCTCGGTCCGTACTAAGGCGAGATAGACTAAAGCGGTAAGCCGTGCGGTTTGTCTGGCGATTCGTGTGGAAAAGAGTTATCGATGTTAACCAAAAGGTAAAGACAATCCAATTCTATGTGCGATAGAATAACTAGTTGACAATCTGTGTAAGAGATGAACTATTTGAGTTGAC
>LR132572.1:0-21991 GCA_900634815.1 Paradendryphiella salina | reverse complement strand
TTCCTTGTTACTTGTAACAGCTGCGCGCAGGTGGTAGTAAAGGTGGTATCCAACGCTGTAAGACATGCGGTGAAACTGGGCATAACAAGCGCACATGCCAAAAAGATACAGTAGAAGTAGACGATTAATTTAAGCTACTGTACGTTGTAATAGCTTATCGTGGTGTTAAGTTGTTCGCGTGTGAACGTAGAGTGCCGCGTTTAGTGATCAGCTCGTTTGTGTGATCAGCTCGCTGGCGGCTCACGTTAGATCTAGAGTTATTAAGCCCGAGATTATTAATTTTCTTTAGTAAAACTGGGTGGACCGCGAAGCATGCACCTACGTTATCCCGCGCACGGACACGGTAAGCGAGCGGACGGCACCTACGATTGTGGCTTCCCGGTGTCGCGTTCAGCTGAGAGAAGCGAACAGTCTCCTCGAAGTCAAGTGCACTATGGCGCCCGGTTCCATGCCGTCAGCACTGACGTTTGAGCTGCTGGGGAAGTGCTCAGTATGTCATGTCTATCGGCGATAGATGTGCTCCATGTACTGGCGGCTGACAGCCTCAGGTCACCAAAGCGCGTGCTGCGACGCTGCATCTTCCTCATGGCCCAGTGTCCCTCCCTATCTTCATGCCAGTCGCGACTCAGGCCTCGCTCAAGGGTCTTACGCCAGACCAACTCGAGGACCAAGGATGTCGGCTATGTCTGAACAACACATACCATTTGTACAGTCAACCTCGCATACCATTGCCTCTCAATGCTGACGTACTGGAGAGGTCTTAAGCCAGGACAAGCAACCTTGGATGCGATAGGCGGCGCCCACAAGCTGCAAGCGTGGCCACACAATATCCTCACAGGTGCCGGCTACAAGAAAATACGGGCATACAGAGTAGGAAGTACTGACTCGTGCAGATAGTGGTGGGTGGGTGACGCACCCAACTTGACGCAAGAAAAGCAGCTGACGCGAATACCAGCTTTCAAATGGTGTCGCTCCTAAAGCTCGCTAAGGTCACGGAAGAAGGCGTACGCTTTCTCAGTCCTCACGATGGCTCACCCATGCTGCTCACCCCCGAACACTCCATCTCTCTCCAGAACTCCATCGGCAGCGATATCATCATGCAGCTCGACGACGTTATCGTAACCACCTCGCCCGACCACGCGCGCATGAAGGAAGCCATGGAGCGTTCAGTGCGCTGGCTCGATCGTTGTATACAGGCTCACAAGTACCCAAAGCGGCAGAACCTATTCTGTATTATACAAGGAGGGCTGGACCTGGAAATGCGAAGAGAATGTACCACTGAGATGGTGGCACGGGATACACCTGGTATTGCCATTGGAGGCTTGTCCGGCGGAGAAGAAAAAGAGTCTTACTGCAATGTCGTCAAGACATGTACCGATCTGTTACCCGAGAAGAAGCCGCGCTATGTCATGGGCGTGGGCTATCCGGAAGACCTAGTCGTTTCCGTAGCGCTGGGCGCAGACATGTTCGACTGTGTATGGCCAACACGGACTGCTGTAACATGTTCCTTACTTGTCATCGTCATGGCACTGCTAACAACTTCAAGCGCTTCGGCAACGCCATCACATCCCGCGGTTCCCTTAACCTACGCAACCAGGTCTATTCCGAAGACTTTGGCCCCATCGAAGAGGGCTGTACTTGCACCTGCTGTCGTCCGGCGTCCGATGGCGGCCTTGGCATTACCCGAGCCTACATCTATCATGTCACTGCAAAGGAAACCGCTGGAGCACATCTCCTCACTATGCACAATGTGCATTATCAACTGAATTTGATGAGTCTGGCCAGAGAAGCTATCATTGGAGATCGATATCCACAGTTTGTCAAGGACTTCTTCAACAAGTTATACAACGGGGACAAGGAGAAGTATCCAAAATGGGCTGTTGATGCGCTGAGAGGCGTCGGTGTGGATTTGCTCAGTTCATAAATATTCACATCTCATCTGAGTCAAGGAACATGACAACATTCCCACGACGAGATCTTGTAGTGTGTCTATAGATAAGACAAAAAACAAAAGAATAGAAATGATAGATCGTAAAATCTCCGCTTTCGCACGACCTCGATTGTGACCATACCAACAACTCTACAAACCTCCTCACCAGAGCAAGTACCAGTCTAAGACCCATATTCAGGCGGACTCCAAGCCGTCGTGGTTCCAAACGCAGGTATCACGCTGCCTACTACACTACTGAATTTCTGCACGAATGGACGTGATAAAACACCCGTGACGCTACTGAATAGTGTAATTCCCCATTCAGTTTGGGGGTTCGCAATCTGCGGTGCACCAGGAATGAGTTTCTGGGCCTCGACGACGTATCGCCTCGCTACACGATCGTAGTTGGCCAGCGCGGCCGGCATGTCAGTCAGGGATCTTGAAACTTCGCCTGCAAGAACATATGCGCCTACTATGGCTGCACTAGTTCCCTGTCGCCATGGTTAGCACTCTTACCTGACCCAGAGGGCGCCAAAAACAAGAAACAGCAAGGGAAGACATGGCTACCTACCACACCAGAGATTGGACTGGGACAATGCGCCGCGTCGCCTACCAACGCAACATGTCCCTTGACCCACGTATCCATCTTTACCTGCGCGATTTGCTGCATGTAAAAGTGGTCCGCATTCCGCATCTCACGTATGCAACGCTCCGCCTGCCATCCCGCGTCCTCAAACTCCCTTGCAAACCACTCTTGCTGCTCCTCCCTTGTACCTTTCTTAAGCAGCTCATCGATCTCATCGAAGCGAGAGAGATTGGCGTCGGTCACGGCTAGGTACGCCAGCGTCGTGCCGTACTGATCCGGTCGTAGGAGGAACAGGCGACCACGAGACGCATTGTACCATTGTGCGTATTTTGTGTCGACTGGGTCGCGTGGCATGGTGAACAAAGCAGATTACTGACCTATGCGGTAGAGATAATCGTCGTTTTTGGGTCCGTGGCCAAAAACTATGCGGCGGGTACGTGACAGCTGGCCGTCAGTGCCTACAACGAGATCGTACTGTGTGGGTGATGGCTTGTTCTTGAATGTAACTTCTACCTTGTTATTTTGCTTTTCTTCGATACCTGTGATCATCTCGTCGAAGATGTAGGATATATTTGGGTTGTCTTTTGTGGCGTCGTAGACGATGCCCGCCATGTCTCCGCGCAGAATTTCATACTCGCTCGTCGCTGCGAGAAGTCAGTATCAGCTTCAAAGCTCCCATCTTCGACTTTCTTCACTGGTCGCAAGGGCCAAGACGAATTTGTAAAACACACCACTTTGCCGTTCCTCCTCCCCTGTAGTTTCGAACGTCGCCCTTGTCTTCCCATCCCTGTACACAAACTGCATTCCAACTTCTGTTGTATTGAGCTCTTTGACTTTGTCTAGCAAGCCCATCTTCTTGACAATAGGCACGCATGATGAGCGGAGATCAACTGCTTGGTCACCCAGTCGTGGTTCAGCGCTACGCTCCAAGATAGTGATTTTGGACAATGGCAGGAAGCGACTCAGCCAGAAGGCGAGAGTTGGACCTGCGATGCCAGAGCCGGATATCAAGATGTTGAGCGCCTTGGATGGGGTAGGTGTGGTCATGTTTGCGACGACCAGTTTAGCAGAACAGGCAGTAGTACAGTCAAGATGTGGAGAACAAAGGGCAGTTGAAATTGCTTGAACAGGATAAATGCATGCTCTATATACTCCCTTTCGGACTTGTTCCCTCTCACTCTTCGCATAGGATGCAGAACAATATGACTCCCAGGGCCCAGATGCCGATTCTATCGTGAACAGCGCCGACCCTTAGATCGACGGTTGCAAGCCAGTCTACAGGGTTACAATGACATCATCAGGCGTCCCAAACGCAGCTTTAGGCAAGCACTACGCAGCACAAAACGCCTCGATTGGGTTAGGGGAAAGCCGAACTATGTTGCTAAGCAGCGTTTGAGGAGTGGGTACCGAGCAGTCTGTCATGATCCGGCGCCGCTGGGATGTTTCTCACGGAGGTCTGTAGCGGAGTGTCGGTGGATGGGAAGCACCGATCTCGGTTCTTACCGAATGGGAGGGCGATGATTGGGCCACGGACTAAGGTGCTGGCGAATTCTCGCCGGCGCCTTGCTGGGAAGACTGTCTCTGGCGATTTGAGGGTGCAGGTGTAGCTTCTGGGCGGGTTGGAATGAGTTGCCTCTTAGAACATCGTTCAAGCAGTTTGCGGTCTAGACTCGATGCAGGGCCAAGCTTATCGAAGCTCTCCTGTCAAAACTGTTTGTGTAAGCCCAAGGTACCTTGCATGGTCACGTGGATTATCCAGCGACCAATCAGCCCACTACACTATGTATATAAGCTTAGATCACAGACCTCTCAGTGATTAGAGACAATACACACAATATACACACCATCTACTTACAGTTTGACTTGCTCTTAGTACCGGCCATTTTGCAACGAAGTCAATGCTAGGGTAAGGTCACAAGATCACAGTGATAATTTCAGCAAATTTGTTAGCACAATGCATTCCAAAGTAGCGTTGTCACTCCCCGGCCGATGGATTATACATACGTATCCAGAAGCACGAACAGCTATGCATGTGATGATGCAGAATGTTGGATTTCAAAAAGGCGAGTGCAATTACGAAAGAGACAACAAGCGCTTAGATGAACAGCTTATCACCATGGTACTTGACCTCCTCCCCATACGCAGTGGACTTGGCCACGACCTCAAGCTCGCGTTCGGGGAAGCCCTCGAAAGACTGCGCATATGTTGCAACGGAATGAGCAATGAGCTACGATGCGTCAGTAATTCGCTTTATCAGAAGAGCAATGATAACTCTTACCTTTGTGTTGACAACCCATGCAGTGACATTGACATTATCAACATCATCGCAGAGCTGGTGGTAGCACGGATCATACCAGTCTCCTGCCTTGCCGCCAAACATCTCAGCCTCCTTCTCCGTCTTGATACCCTCCGCACCAGTAGCAATGCCACCACCTGGAATGCCGTTGCGGATGAAACCATCGTAGTCGCTACGCCCATCAAAGGGAATGAACGTGTAGTTCAAACCCTGGTCCTCGTACCACTTGATGTAAAGGTCGCGAAGTTCCTCCGATCCCTTCGGGTTCACAGCGTTCGTAGCGTTGTAAATTTGATAGGCAAAGTTGGGGCTGCTGCTAGTTAGATAAAATCCTTTGACTCCTATCCTTTCACTCACCTGCCCATCATGTCATAATCCATGAAAAGACGGATCTTCTGGTTCTCCTTCTCGGGGAGAGAGGCAACATAGTAGTCAGAGCCGAGCAAGCCTTCCTCCTCACCGGCCCACCAGGCAAATCGGACGCAGTTGGAAACGTTGTACTTGGTAAGCTGGGTGGCAATCTCGAGAAGCGACATTGTGCCTGATCCATCATCGTTGATGCCAGGGCCTTCTGTGACGCTATCGCTATGAGCTCCGAGCATGACACAATTGTCAGGGTCACCTTCAGTCGTCTGAGCAATGATGTTAACAGTCAGAATCTGGTTAACCTCGGCATCAATGTAGGCGATAGCATCAACGTGCTCTCCCTTGCCGAGATTTTGAAGGACTGGCTCTGCTTCTTCGCCTGATAAGCCAAAGGTCGCGACGTGGTCCGGTGATGGTGTTCCCAATGTTCCGGACACAGGATCCTTCTCGTAGTTGTAAACAACAGCTGCAACCGCACCTTTGCGTCCAGCGTGTTCAGACTTGGTGCCGAATGGGCATACTCCACGCTTTATAAACGCAATATTGCCCGCAACGGAGTCAGGGAAGTCAGATTCCTGGCAACCTTCGTTCTCGACAAAGACAAGGTCACCATGCACAGGCTCCTTGTCCTTGGTTGCCGGGGTCAGGCCCATGGGTGCTGCGGATTTCGGCACACCCGCGCCGATGACTAGACGCGACTCAAAGACATTACCAGAAACAGCAGGAAAAGACTGGTTGGTGATTGTGTAGTAGTCTCCAAGTTCCAGGATGGTCTGGTAGATATACGATAGGGTTCCAACGTGGCCTGCATGGTGGTTAGCATCAGGGTGAGACTCGGCACGTGCATCGCGTACCAGCACTCCCGATGACTCTCGTAGGATGGTTGTATTCTTCCTCTCCTAGCTTCGCGATCTTATACATATTCTTGGCGCGTGACACCAGTCTGTCGCCACTGATAAGCTCTTGAAGCTCGGTGGAGTTGACCATCGGTTTCGTTCCATGTGGATGTCCGAGCGACGCCTGGTTGCTGGACGACAGGAAGGGAATCTGGAGCGCCGACGCGCCTGTTACTGCTGCGCACAGCGCAAACCCAGAGAAGTAGACCATATTGTAGACTATAGAGATGAATGTGTAGAGAGTTGAGATGGGAGCGCGATGTTTATTTGGCGGATGTGTTGCCATGACGCTAGCACGCGCCTACTGATAACGCCTGGCAACGTGCACCTTCACGGCTGACCAGGTGACCTTCTGCGTACGCTCGAGTGTGTTTACTTCTCAGCGCATTGAATCTATTGTCTGACGGCCATCAAGTGTTGCAGAGAGCGACACAGTGTTCAACTTTGCGCATCCATCAAGAAATGACGAACAGGGGCGGCCCATGTATGCTACATCCAGGCCTCGGGCATCAGGGAACAGGCGACGGGCCATTACAGAGGCGCGATATGATGATCAATCACGGCAACTGGTGTACAGAACTAGAGACATATGGTTCTATTTGGTGCAAGTGGTGACTTCATTGCCATGGGTCCATTGTCACGATGCGCGTCCCTGGCCCTTTGGTCCGGACGATTGGGGATCGCAAGAGCTGAATAAATAGTGCAATCAGACGCTCATACCCCGGGGGTTCCATTTCCTTTTAGTATCATAGTATGAAGTAGATACTGCGGTAATTACATAGTCCCAAGATCGAGACCATTTCCCCTTGCAGCGGCAGAAAATGTGGAGGCTGGGCCCACGTCAAGGCGCATGGAGCTGGAACCTTGCTTCGCGCCTACACGGGGCTGGGGCCAAGCGACATCAAGCATCGCCAGAAACGTTGTGCGATGCTTGGTGACGTGTCTACGATGGATAAGTTCAGATTGACAACAGGAATAAGTGAGTACAAGCCAATGAAACACAAGTGTGCTGAGCGGTCAGGAGTATGCCGCGAAATTTCGGTGTAGATGCGCTACAACAGGATGGTGCTGCCGGACAGAGCATTGAGCTTGTGCCTAAGCGACCGCCTATACCTCATAAACAAGGAACCATTCGCTTCCCGAGATGACGCGAGGTGCTTTTGCACTTTTCAGTCTCATTATACCTTTGTTTTTCTTTAGTTTTATTCATCCACCTGTTCGTTAGCAGTTGCCCAGCCTGCTTTCGCTGCATGCCAATTCCCACGCACGCCCAGGAGCCCTAAACCAACGGCGGCTACCGCATAGCCAGGGCCTGCATACAGCGCCTGTTGGCCCTGGGCACCGCTTGCAAGCAATCGACACGTACTGCAACCATGGCCCACCGCTCACAACGACTCTCGAGAGACTATCCCAATGGCCATCGCTCTTCGCGAGATCGAGAATACAGCGGGGAAAAGCCTTCGCGCAGTCGTCCAAGGCCCTCAAGAGACAGACGTAACCACTCTCTTCCCCAGTACAATCACAATGGACACAAAGTAACTCGGGGCATTCACCCGGATGGTGAGAGTGGGAGGGGAGGCTTCCACCCGTTCAAGTTCCTCCTCATTTGCAGCAGGAGTAGTAGCACGCCGTCTATGTTGGTCAACATGTTATGGCCTCTAGTCCCCATTGCGATTGCATTGGTGAGCAATTCTTATGGACTAGAATTGGAACCGTTCTAATAGATTCTACAGCACTTTGCGAAGCCGGAATGGCATCTTGCCATCTTCATCACTAACTATATTGCCATGTTGCCAGCCGCTAACCTGCTGGGGTTTGCTGGTCAGGAATTCTCCCGAAAGATGCCGAACAAGGCCTTTGCTGTCGTCCTCGAGACGACATTTGGTTCGGTTGTAGAGATCATCTTGTTCATGGTGTTGCTCAAGACTTCCGACGGCGACTCCAACGTCCAGGTTATCAAGGCCGCCATCTTGGGGTCCATCCTAGCCAATTTGCTACTGTGCCTCGGTTCATGGTAAGCTGCACCGTCGCTCATTTGTTGTACCGCAGCCTAACTCCATGCCAGCTTTATCGCAGGTGGAATTAAGAATGACCAGCAGGAGTTCCATTCGGCTGTCTCCGAGAATGGTTCTGGCTTGATGCTTGTTGCTGCTAGTATGTTGGCCCTTGCTCCCTACCATTTTACAATACTAACCCCTAACAGCGGCTCTTGTACTGCCCGCTGTTTTCTACGCTTACCTTGACGAAAACCCACATTACGAAGCCAACGTCGACATCGCATACAATACTCGCCTGATCTCCCGTGGTGTAGCTATCATCTCGATTGTGGGCTACCTGATCTACATCCTGTACCAGACTGTCTCCCACTATGGTCTGCTTCACGAGATCTACGAGGCAGACGACCACAAAGACAAGGACCGCCATAAGGAGTTGAAGACGCCCAAGCTTACCTTGGTCGAAGTCATTGTTGCCCTCGCCATCTCTTTGGCTTGCGTATCGCTGGTGGCCATCTCGCTTGTTCTCGAAATCCCTCACATCGTAGAGCGTGGTGTCAGCGACGCTTTTGTTGGTCTTATCCTTATCCCCCTCGTTGAAAAGATCGCCGAGCATCTCCTCGCCATTGACGAAGCCTACGATAACCAGATCAACATGGCGCTTGCCCATGTCCTTGGTGCCTCTATCCAGACGGCTCTGTTGAACGCGCCGCTCGTCGTTCTGGTCGGTTGGGGCATCAACGTCGGCATGGACTACAACTTTGCCATCTTCGACGCCGTCGCCTTGATCCTCGCAGTTCTAGCCGTCGGTTCTTTCCTGCGTGACAAGAAGTCAAACTACCTGGAGGGCGTGCTGTGCGTCATGATCTACATCATCATCGCCGTTTGCGCCTTTTACTTCCCGAACCCTGCAGGACATGATGCATCTGAGGGTGATGGCCATTAGGAGATGAAATATGGTGGCGCGGGTACTTGTACAGTTGCAATGCTTGGCTCAATCGGCAAACGGCGCAATCATGGAGTTGAGGAGTTGATGCCAAATGGTGTGCTCTGGGGTTTGCAAGCGAAAATCCGTGATGCCTTTCTTCGAGCGAGTTCTTCCTTCAGGCAACATGATTAGCGAGCCGGGATAGCAAATGCTACAACTGTACATACTTGGACTCGTATCCAGGCCTATAACAGACGTGTCGGTAAACTTGATCATGATTTTGGCGATGCTTGTCTCATGTGCAACACAGCGGCAGATGCTGTGCCATGCCAAATCCAGCCTAGCTTCCGCACTGACCACCACACACATTAGGCGAAATATCGTCCGCCCGTCCATGCAATATTTCTCCTTCCTCAGCGACAATCCCACTAACCCGACAGCCACCGCCCCTTCCCACGACAACCTCTTCCCCCAGCTCACACAACAAGTCGCCAACATGGGTCGCGTCCGAACCAAGACCGTTAAGAAGTCCGCCAAGGTCATCATTGAGCGTTACTACCCCAAGTTGTCTCTGGACTTCGAGACCAACAAGAGGATTTGCGATGAGATTGCCATCATCGCCTCCAAGAGGCTCAGGAACAAGATTGCCGGATACACCACCCACTTGTATGTGTATGCGCGCGCTGTGGAGTGGGCGGAGCAGGCGGCGGGCGGGGAGAGCCATTCGGTGCATGAGAAATTGGACTGCATTTCCGAGGCTGCAGTGGTACAATGCGTTTGCAGGCAGCCTTTGATTCTCTCAAGCAACCAGCCTCCTACCTAGAGCTCTCACGACATTGCCAGCGCTCTACATTCCAAGCCACCAAACTAACACCCCGCAGGATGAAGCGTATCCAGCGTGGTCCCGTCCGTGGCATCTCGTTCAAGCTTCAAGAAGAGGAGCGTGAGCGCAAGGATCAATACGTCCCCGAGATCTCCGCTCTCGACTTCACCCAGAACAGCGAGTCGGGCTCGCTCGACGTCGACCAGGAGACAAAGGACCTGCTCAAGAGCATGGGCGTACGTTTATCTCTACCATTGTCACACGCCAATATGATACTAACTCGCTCCATAGTTCGACAGCATCCCCACCAACGTCATTGCTGTCTCTCAGCAACAAGTTGCCGAGCGTCCCCGCCGCTTCAACGACCGCCCCGGCCGCTCGTAGATATAAACGCCAATGCGCGATCCGACGGTCTCCCTTCTTCCGCCCTCCTCGATTTACTGAAAACATGGTGTCTGGGAAATGGGTTTCTTCTGCCACGACTATGGCAAGGTTTTACGGCTATATACGGCGGCATGATGATCAGGAGTCAATGAAACAAAAGGTTCTCTCCCCACTAGGTGTCGCTGAGTCTAACTGTCGAAAGACACGAAGATGATGCTTGATTGCCATTTCCCCTCCCCTGCTTCTTTTCTTCGACGTGATGCTGGTGTGATTATGTGATGAGGAACGTAGGATTTGACAGGTAAGTATAACCGTTATATTGACATTAAGACATGACAGGCCGAGATGCATGATAATCGCTATCTCTTCATTCTTCAATGCAATACATTATCGTCACCTGTTCGATAGGCAGTGTCCTGAAATACATGTGCCCTCACCTTCATCTGTTTGCTGACCTGCCACCGAACCTCTTCTCCATGTTCTGGCCAAGGTATCGTGTACTGTTCAGAATAAAGGAAGCGCCTTGACTACTTAGTATCAAGGCCATGCCCCACTATATCCCTTTTGTGGCAGGTTCCTATTCAGACCATTCTTGGTACTCGCATCCTCCGTTTTGGCCTTTTCGTCTTCTTCCTCAGTAGCACCAGCGACGCCTGGATGTGCATCTTTTTCACCGACATCCAAAACAGCCTGATGGAGACTTCCGGGTCTCGTCGATACTGCAGTGTCTGGTCGACGTTGTGTATCAAGCCTTGTAGCAATTGTTGGGGATGCAGCGACATCTGTAATCGAGCTGATCGTATACGCCTTGACAAGAGAAAGTGGTGAAGTAGGCATGAGGTCAGACAGGATAGGGTTATTTGATGCAGGAGGCTCATCCGCAGCTGAGAGGCTACTCAATTTGGCAGAGTTCTGCGAGTTGCAGCTTCTGGGCGTTCGTGCCGACCTTGCAACAAATGTAGGACCCGGCCCATTCTCCAAACTCGGGTATCGCCCGTGATTCTCTTTGGCGCACTTTTTGAGACGGGTAAGTGGGGGCGGACTAGGCGTCAGAGATCCTGGCACAGGAGGTGAAGAAGGTGAAGCGTCTCTTGGAGATGCGCTACGTTGGTGACGGCGCTTTGCATAGAGAGTAGCGCCAAAGATCGCGGTCAAGATGAAGATGACGCCGACCACGATGCCTACTAGAGCGGCGTCTGAGAGAGCCATTTTTATGTGTCTTGGCGCAATTCGTGGGAATATGGTTGTATAGATCAAGGGCGATGAGGATTCGTGGGTTGAAATTTGGAGAGAACTTTGAGATTGGACACAGATAGACTCGGCTCTTATTGTTGAGAATTGTTTGATCGGATATAAGGGGAAGACTTTGGAACACAAACGGCTCTTCACTCTTCTTCTGGAAGGCAAGCGGTGTTTGTGGCACACTCGGGGTGGTAGCAGACGGGTGGACGCATGTCTCACTAAGGTTTTCACTAGAAGGGGAAGATGAGATGGGCAGTGAGCAGTGTCACGACATATGCAATCATTGAACTCGATCTGACACCAGGCTACCTCGAATGCTCCAAAATGGGCTACGCAATACCCTGGCTTA
Source organism: Paradendryphiella salina (assembly GCA_900634815.1). Lineage (NCBI taxonomy): Eukaryota > Fungi > Ascomycota > Dothideomycetes > Pleosporales > Pleosporaceae > Paradendryphiella > Paradendryphiella salina. The sequence continues at coordinate 10,197 of LR132572.1, read as the reverse complement.
ATTCGTTGTCCTGCTGAAAGGCTCAAGTGTACATTGCCATTGTTATTGTGTGATCATCTCTCATTTCGCAGCCACTTTAGTAGTCTTTTTACCCTTTTCTTCAACTTCTCATCGTCTGTCTCTTCGATCTCGCGCCAGATGAATGTTGCCAGCATGTTTTTACACCGATGCCGCAAAGTTCCTATTTTATTCTTCTAGCCACACCACCACCTCTCTTTCCCAGCGAACGCACTTCTTTTGCCGGACTCTATCTTAAACGTACACATCCAAGAGGGTAAGGAAGGTAGGGAGCTCCCCGCAAGCGCACGTCTGCTCAGCATGCAACTTCTTCAAACGCAGCTCGATCCTGCCCATGTCGCAATGTACCACTGCAGGTGGATAGAGAGACCAAACATGCATGCACCAGGGGTTTGAATCATCATGTTTCTCATTACGGAGCTCTGGGGCCACGAGACAATTGATCGATGTTGCAAGTCTGGCAATATCCTTGTAAGTCGTACTAACGCGATAACAGCTTGTCTTCCTCCATGACTGCAGCCGCCGATCCTTTTACCATTGCCTTTCTCGGGCATTTAGAGTGCGCAAAAGCTCGACCATGTCGAACGGGTCCTCGATATTCTCGAGCCCGATGGTCAGGCTACCGAGATGGAGGGTGAGCAGCGGTATAATGGCATTGTAGATGGCGCTCATGATACTTTTCGCTTAACAGAGCCCAGCGCAGGATACTAATCGTAGTGCACACGAGTGAGGAGAAATCCAAGGGTCGAAGAGTGCGGATTTTAAGTGGTGCATTGTGCTCATTGTCCTGCAGCGCTCGGAGGATGCGAGGTGCGAGATGCGAGATGCGAGGTGCGAGGCGCGAGGCGGACGCTGCCATCCGACATGTCGTTTTAGATCTCGGAACAGGAGAGAAAAAGACCAATGTAGTCGAGATAGTGGGCGTTGGGTGGGAAGCCATCGGCTGCTAGGTGCAAGTAGATGAGTAGACGGATCCCCGTTGGTAAGCCTGTGAGAGGGCATGGTTTATCCCGCATGATGAGGTCTAATGAAATTGCCGAAAGAATCTCATGGTGACATGCGAATGGTGTTCACTCAGGAATACGTTGAAGTAACTGGGAAGCAGTAGAGGGAGTAACGCGAAAAGAAACATCAAACTGATATAAGGTGATAGCATTGCCTGCCCACGACATTCACCGAGCTGATTTCGAGTGTATACCATGCAAGGACTCACCATCAACAGCTCGTGAATGGCATTATCCAGTAGGTTGTAAGATTCTATCACTAGCTAGCTACAGACACATTTGGAGAGTTTGCGGCTTGAGCCCAAAAGGGTACGTGCATCTCGCGACCTTGTCTTTATTTCTATGGTGTGAAAATTTGTTGTCATAGTATTCGGACGTCTGAAACGTGGTGAACGGGAAGTCTTGGCTCCCATGTCATGAGAGCCATCTTTGGCGCAGGCACAAGCCGACTGCAACGATCCCGCTTCCTCGGGATCCCAGGTGATATCTCGAACAAGAACTGAACATGACTCCATGTAATTAAATGATAGATAGTGTGCGTTAGTGTTGGAAGCAAAGTTGCGTGTAAGACCTGAAGAGTTCATGTTGTTGTTGTTGTTGTTGTGAGAAGACGGTACATGGCAAGATGTGGGCGGACCATTTCGGGGACTTTTGCGGGCAAGATGCGAGAATGAACGTCGGCCCGGTGAAGTAACAGCTGCGCAAGAACGTAGCGTCTTGTCACTGAACTGACTAAGATGAAAAATGACCTGGCACGATGGGCAATTGTGAACATGTCAGTTGTGAATCTAGCAAGTAATGCGCTAGACGATGATATTCGCCCGAGGTTGTTAGGGCCACATTTTGGCTAGGGTCACAGTGTCACGTGCGGCTCCAATACTCCGCCAAGAAAACCCCTAGCCACGCTAGCTACGCGAGCGTGAATGTTTTTGCCTACACCTCTTGTTCCGACAACCCCAACCACCCCGCAGCTCTCAGCCTCAAGTGCAAACCCCCACCCTGCACCCCCATCGGAACTCATCTACACTTGCCATCCTTTTGATGATATATTGACCTGCAAGTACTCAAGTTACCTTGTTTGGTAAATCAGGTCATCTGTCGCGCTTGGATCATCATGTCACCTGCTCCCATTACTCAGACCGCTCCTACTTCGCCCTCTTCACCACAACAAAGCCACACCCCTAACAGTACGTGAATGCCACATAAGACTGACCCAATGATAATCTCATACAGTCTACAGATGCATCTATGCCAGCCTCGAAACAATTTGATGACATATTCCACGCCAAGTTTATGAACATTATCCAAGAATGGAAAAATGACCCCTCACGTGGCCAACTCACCCAGAAAGACCGAAAGACTTTCATCGAAACTGCCTTCTTTGAGACGGATGAGCTTTATTTTGGTCGGCGCATGATGAGCGACCACGACATCAAGCTCCGCGCTCTCACCAAAGTCTTTTATAAGGTTCTTGCTGAAGAGCCTTGGTCTGAAGACTGGATACGCGCCCCAGAGGTCGAGCGTAAGCTTAGCAAATTTGAGATGCACGAGGACTCGGTTGCACTCGCAAAGAAACATGGGTTTACCACTCCACGTGAGGCTGTTAGGGCCGCGCGGGAAGCCGGGATCAAGAATGCAGAAATCTTTAAGGAAGCTCAGAAAGACGGAAAGACGCTCAAGGATATCAAGCTCGACCGTGGACCTTTCGACGATATTGAAATCGTCTACATTGCTGGTACAGTCTCTTCGTCAGCTACGAGCAAGATAGACCGTAACAGCATCTACCCTGTTTCAGTCTCATCAGTGGCGAATGTTTTACAGAACCATATTTGTAGGGACATGGTGCGGCCCTATTCCATGGCGGAGCGCTTCGTCAACTGTACTGATACCCGAGAGCTTGAGGACATGCGCCGTTTTGCCTGCAATGTATGCGACTTCTGCCCGCATCTCCTTGATAACGACAACGTCAGCCTCCTTGTGGTGCTTCTTATTCTCTCGCGTTCTGATTGCTGCCGCCGATTTGAGGCCAATGGCATCCGCATCGAAGGCTCCACGATTAGCCATCGCAAGGCTGAATGCATGAAGAATAAGATGGGTTGGAAATCGAGCGAGGACAAGAAGCCGTACGACAACTTTGCACAAGAATTCCAGACACGTGTGAAGAACGCGTGCTTTCCGGCACCTCGAGCTCAGCGTATCGGCGGCCGCAAACCGGCCCGCACTTCATCCACTCCTGTGACTCCTCCGATCTATGCCCAACCTCCCATGGGCTACATGGCTCCTCCCCAACTCCGCAACGACAACGTGAATACTGGAATCAACGTTCCCGCCCCACCCCCTCAGAACAGCTTCCCACAGCTGTCACCTCAAGCGACCAAGGCCCAGCGGCCTCGCTCCTCTGTTGGTGCTGGTAGCAATGACGGGGAGCCTATGGATCTTTCTTAAGTTCATTGACGGACTTTCAAAAAACAAGCTTCCCTCTTTCCTTGAAAGTGTGTTGCTGCATGGCTATGGCGTCTTTTCCATGGGTCATAGGGTCTGCATACGGGTACGAAACGGCGTTTAGGGGGAGAGGGGTGCGGATTGTGTTTGAACTATTATGGGTGTCGCATTGTGCCGGCTTCGGCCCCTTCTTCAAACCAGACTTCTTGTATATAGCACTTGTAACCGAATAATAAGAACATAGCGTAGGAACAGTCCGACAATATATAGGTGAGGCTTTGTCCCATGATAATGCGCGCCTTGTCCGTGACGCTCATAGCGAAGCACGGAGATACTAAGCATGAATGGGGGAGCACACCGATGGCGTAGAGCTAGTCTTACTTGGTTTTGATCTGCACAGAATGTGCTTTTTTGCCGTACCATTCCGTTTCACTCGGATCTCAGACCAAACTAGACTGCCAAGCCAAGTGTGCATAAAGCTCACTGGAGGCTGAAGATGTGCTGATCAACACCTCTCTCGACAAGAACACGGCTGCCATGGAACTCACCGGCTTCGAATTCTTTGCCTTCTTCCTGTGCTCGAGCGTCTTCGGCCTGCTCTTCTCTGTCTGGACAAAGGTATGTCATTCGCGCGCGCTTACCAGCCCAGAAACTGATGGCTGTAGTCGGAGCTCATTAGTGACCGCGAGATGACGCTCCTAGTCGCAGTCTTTGTCGCAGTAGTGGGGGCGCTTCTCGCGCAACTCTCCACGAGCCGAGCGGTCACCAAGTTCCTCACAAAGGATGTCGGTGGCGTCCACGAGAAGCAACTCAAGGATCTAACTGACGCTCATCGCCGCCATGTCGCGGGGTTGAAAAACGAGCATAACCGCGAGCATTTGCGCCTGCTGAACAATATCAAGGACGCCGACATCAGGCTCAACCGCATGCACGGCGACCATGAGTACATCTCAACCCTGTATCAAGAGCAAATACGCAACAGCCAGGAACAAGACGATCGCATCTTGTACCTCGAGAAGAAACTACAGGAATTCGGTCAGACTACGCCTGTGGCTCGCGCTCCTTTCTCTGCCCCATCGACTCGAATCAGCTTCTCCAGTCCGCCACGGCGCCAGCGGTCTGGCGAGGGATATAGGTCGCCTGGTTCCATGAGCTCGCTCTCTCAGGTTGTTGAGACCGAGGACGAGTAGGCGTGCCGAGGGTTATGCGTAGCGCAAGACTGGGGGTTGGTTTCGTGAGAAATAGAAAAGAAAACGAAGTGCCTATGGTGGATTGTGCGGGCCTCACAGTCGACTATCTTGCATGATTTGGATAGGAATGAATCATTACCATGACAGCATTACTACTAACGGTGCTTGCACCGCCTGTAACGTTTCACACTCCCGTTGCATCTTCGCTGAAGGCTGTCAAGGAGAAACCTTGATTCCAAAAGCCAGTAAGTCGTTTCTCCAAGTCGGGCTGCCGTGCTTTTGAATGCGTAGAAACTCGATATAGTGGCCTTCACCAATGATCTTGTCGAGCATATGCCGTGTTAGCACGGCGCGTCGACCGATTGCGCAAATGTCTAAAAGAAACCAAGGCCCAAATTCAAACATGATCCTCGCTCATGCTGTTGACAATTTCGATCTGCGACAAAACTCACCTCGATAGCCATATTCCCTCCATGTCCCTCACCGTACTGCGCGCGGCTCCAGCATTATATGGTTCTTGTAGGCTTACTCGTCTAGATGCTTGCCGTACCGCAATACAGTCCTATCCTCATGCGGTTTCTGATCATATTTCTGGCACAAGACACTGGTACTTGGAAGGTGAATGTGTGGCGCGGGTGAGACGTCGGATGATGAAGCCGGCATCCGGGGTGGCTTCTGGGATGGAATGGAAAGTCGATGTGGCTAAACGCCGTTATGCTAGGGGCTCGCTTAGGCGGGTGCAGACGAGGCTGACGCGACATGTCCGTCGGACCGTCATAGCGTCTGTTGCTTCTTCCACCACCACACAGCTCGACGAGAGAGAGGAAGAAAGAGAATTGTTCATAGTGGCGAGGGGGAGACAGTGCTGCGACGCGGCCCCCGAGTGCCAAGATGCAGAACCAACGACAATCGAGCCCCGCGGCAGGCTCGGGCGCCCCACGACCTGCCCGATCAACAAACAGTGACGCGACGCTCCTTTCACACCCGCTGAAGCGCCTCTCACTGCATGCGGCCACCAACGCGCCGCCCCCGCAGTCTCCCGCTCGAAACTCGCCCCGAGAAGCCCGCCGGACCCCCTCGACGCCCAACTTCAAGGCTGCCAGCACGCTGCAGCGCAGCCCCAGCGTAGCCAGTTTTCGCTCATCCACGCCCGCCCTAGGCCGGAAGTCGTCGACGTCCTCACTGCGCGGCGAAGCCCCCCGATCCGGGACGCCGGCGGGCTCCCTCTCCCGCCGCTCATCGTTCAATCCCAACATGCAGTCGCCCATGCCCAAGAGTCCGTTGGCTCCCCCGCCCCACGAAGAGAAGCCGCAACTGCGCGCTTGCGATGTCGCCCAAGACTACTTCAACAAGGACATGGCGCGCCACCAAGGCGAACAAGGCGCCGCCAAGGCAGGTACTGTAGTCATTATACATGACCAATGCTACGGCCATCGCTTCTCGCGACCAAAGACGGCCAAGACCACCCTCAGCCTGATCATGGAGCGGCCAGAGAGAATCCTCGCCAGTGTCTTGGGCATATCCACAGCCTATGTCCGCCTGGGAGAGCGGCACGCCGAGGGCAGCCACCCGCCGCACCCTTTCCATAACCCCCCTGAGCGCGTTCCCTTCCGGATCTGCAAGACGTCGCGCCTAGTCGACATCACGTCATCAGTCGTGACAAACGTGCACGGTACCAAATGGATGGGCGAGCTCAAGTCCCTGTGCGACAATGCCGAGAGGAAATTGACCTCATCAGGCAAGGAGCTGGCTAGGGATGCGCCAACAGCCCCCGGCCAAACCTTGAAAAAGGAGTTGCACGCTGGTGACCTGTATCTCTGTCCCGAATCACTGAATGCCTTCCAGGGTGCTCTTGGAGGCGTTCTGGACGCCGTGGACGCCGTCTTCCAGGGCACGAGCACGGGCGAGGGCCCCTCACGAGCTTTCGTCTGCGTGCGCCCGCCTGGCCATCATTGCTCGAACGACTTTCCTTCAGGTTTCTGCTGGCTGAACAACGTCCACGTCGGTATTGAACACGCCATGATGACTTACAACCTTACCCACGCAGCAATCATTGATTTTGACCTTCACCACGGAGACGGATCGCAGACTATTACTTGGGCCCGTAACAAAAAAGTGCAAAACATGTCCAAGAACACGCCCAACTGGAAGAAGACCTCCATTGGTTACTTCAGCTTGCACGACATCAACTCATATCCATGCGAAGACGGTGACGACGATAAAGTCCAGGCGGCCAGTTTGTGCATCGATAATGCACACGGCCAATCCATCTGGAACGTACACTTGCAGTCGTGGAAGACCCCAGAGCAGTTTTGGGAAATCTACGAGGAGAAATACCTGATCCTGCTCCAGAAGACTCGCCAATATCTAAAACATCACACCAACCGTCTACGCGTCTTGCCCAATCATCCTGCACCCAAGGCTGCCATCTTCTTATCCGCCGGCTTCGACGCGAGCGAATGGGAGACTGCAGGTATGCAGCGTCATTCTGTCAATGTACCGACCGAATTCTATGCCCGATTCACCCGTGATGTTGTTCGGTTGGCCGAGGAAGAGGGTACCTCTGTCCAAGGTCGCGTCATCTCCGTGCTAGAAGGCGGTTACAGCGACCGCGCACTTACTAGTGGCGTCATGAGCCATATCACTGGCCTTGTCGATGGCCAAGTCTTTACTCATGCAAAGCCATCAGCAGCAGGCCTTGCATCCTCTATGCGCCATCGAATGAATGGACTGAGCATGGAGGACCAAGATGTGTTAATGCAGTCGGGTGAGACAGAACAAACACCCGCCGGCTATGATCCTTTCTGGTGGCATGAGACTCATCTATCAGAATTGGAGAACCTCGTCAGTCCTCCGCCTTTGGTCGCCCCGAAGAAGCCGCCTACTGGACCCAATGCCCACTTCTCCTCACCAACACAATCCTTTGTCGCCAAAGTTGTTGACCCCACCAAACTCAACCGTGGTCTCTCCTCCAAATATGCGTCTAGCCCGTCGAGAGCACCCACACCTCCTCCACCAGAGGTCGATTGGGTCACTGCCGCACACGCTCTGAGCATTTTATTGATTCCTTCAGATCGACAGACCCGTAGTTATAGGCCAGAAGATCTGATGGAAGTAAAAGCCAAGAAAGAGAAGCCAGCTCCCTCTGCACTCACCTCTGTACATGTGGACAAGTCAGGCCGCCAGCTACGCGGTCGCAAACCCGCACCTTCCTATGCTGAGCCTGGCACCGACGATGACAAGTCACACAAGGATTCTCGGGCGAGCAGGCGGCAGACTATTGCTGACTTTGCTCCTGCCAGCTCAGAAGCCCCGCCTGTCCCTTCTGCCTCGCGTCGCATGAGTATCGCCTCGAGCGTATCTTCAATAGGGGATAGCAGAAGCATGAGCCGTGGGCCAAGTGGCAGACGAAGCGTCGCACCCTCGGCAGCGCCCGCAAATGGAGTCACAATGAAAAAGGCACGGGGCCAGACAGCAGCCGCAGCAGCTCGCGCTCCGCAACGCCCTCAAGTAACGAGAGCGCCGTCAACCTACTCCAGCCAGCCCGGCGCACCCAAAGGAAAGGAGAATGACAGTGTTGATGCACTGACATCTGGCTTGAAGCGCATCACACTGAAGATGCCGTCAAAGGAAGAACATGATGCTCGCGAGAAAGAAAAAGAAGAGAAACAGAAAGCTGCAGAGGCGCCCAAGAAGACCACGACTCGGAAAGCACCAGCTGCTCGCGCACCCGCTACCAAACCAGCGGCAAAGACGACCACGACTATTAAAAAGGGTCCCGGCCGACCTGCGAAGTCTCCAAAGCCCGTGTCGCCTGTACCTGAGCCTCCACAGATGCAGAGTACTGCCACTGCGCCTCTTCAGCAGCCCCAGCCGGTCCAGCCTGATTCTGTTCCAGACCAGCCACGAGGCGCTCCCTCACAGTCTACCGATGCAGGCCAGGCCTGCACCGAGACTCCTGATATAGATCGACGCATTTCCGGTGGGATTGTACAGCCACCTACTGACTTGCACGACATGGCCATAACCCCCGAGCAGATTCGCGAGCAATTGCCAATGCCGTCCTTTGTGACTGTCACGGAACCCTTGAGGAACGTCCCTCCACCTCCCCGCGCCGACACGCCTCCACCCCCGCCTCCATCGAGCATGCCTCAGTTCGTGAATTACACAGCACAAAGCTTTGGCGCGGAGCCAACTTTTGCAACATCCTCGGGCGCAACCGATGCACAAGTGTCGGCCACTTTGCAGTGGGTTGCTAACACTCATGCCGAGACTCCGGAGGTGCCAGTAGTGCCGCCCATTTCACCACCGAGCAAGCGGGCTGATCTTCCCGTATTTACAGCAAATGGCGCAATACCATTCGCGTCGAGCTCTGGTGAATCAGGGCAGGCAGGTGCTAGGACTGAGGTCAAGATGGGAGAAACGGCCAGGGATATTTGGGAGGTGCCTGATACTCCTGCTCGCTAGAGTGCCGGTCGACTTTTTGACACGGCGGCTATTTTCATTATGTACCTTGCTTGCTTTGTTTCTTTCTCTCACATCAGAATACTTTTCGAAATAGAGCGCTTCTAATCTTTCGAGGTTATGGTCGGGTTGCACAAGTCAGACTAGGTTTGACGATAATTGGTTTGGCGTTTATTGGCTGATACAACGATTTTCGTCGCAGTGAGGATAAGCGAATCGGCTACAGAACCGTACCGTGACATGGATCAAAGCCTTCCAAGCGGATGGCTAGTCGGACCTTCGTCTACGCCGACGACTAGTCATGGTTCCTTAGCATGGGGTTTTGTAACGTCAATCGTCGGTTGTGGTAGTGGCTGTAGCAGCCAATTTGTTCTAGGCTTTTTTTGCGCGCGTATGTGTAGAAGATACGCAAATCTGACCCCATTGCGCATTTGCGGTAAGCGAATGACGTGTTTTTTTTGTGACAATGTCTGCCATTTTGATGTTTTCTTCTAGTTTCTATGGGCTCCAATACTTTGTTAGATTACTTTGTGTATACTACAACACCCTTTCGCCCCGCCCCTTCTTACGTGCGTAAGTAAGTGTATACGTGCACGATCCCCGCTCTACCGCGGTACAACAAAACACTCGTGTTCCTGAACGTAATCCAACAGGATACCCTGCTCAAGCGCCCGCCTGCCCGTCTACACCCTGCACTACCGCCTTCCTTCCCCTCCCTCCTTTCCCGTGCTCCAAACCACGGTAATGGCTGCAGTCAACCCGTCCATCAGCATCATCCACTATATTGGTTACAACAGGCATAGGTTGGGCAAGGCGGCGAAAACCAACAACTTAGCGCAATGATGTTTTCCGTCATCATGCGCATAGACAGGGGTTTCTTGTTGCGGCGTGCGGGGCACACTACACGCACACCCATGCGCGCGGCATGCATCATGCAGCAAGCAAGCAAGCATGCATATGCAAAAAGGGTCTCGGTCGCTGTGTTCATGTCCTGGTGTTTCTGGGCACAAGGGGGGGGGGGGGGGGGGGGGGTTGGTCCCTTTAGTGAACTTGTTTGTGGGGGGGTTTTTAAAAAAAAG
>LR132571.1:0-17829 GCA_900634815.1 Paradendryphiella salina | reverse complement strand
ATTGGGGAGATAAAGCACCGGATAGCGGCCTATGTGGCGCCGCTGAATTTGTAGGTTGTGGAAGGAATGAGCTTCCATGACATCATCTGCGCGAAGCCGTTCAAGTGTCGTTGGGAGGAAGTCATACTTCACTTCTACTTCACCTCACCAATTTGATGTGAACTCTGCCACAGTATATGTTTGGGGGATTCCTAACAATATCAAACATTACAAGAAAAAAGCAAAGATGGCTTGTGGCCAGAATACATGACCCCCTTGTGGCATAGCGTGCCTCATGTTATCAGCAAGATGCAGCGGAAATCACGCCCTCACAATTCCTCTAAGACAGCTAGCTATTATCAAATACAGTTCTTCTATAGTAAAAAGGGCTTCTACGGGGCGGCACTTTGAGGTCGTTTCACTTCCTCAACACCCCTCTCGCCATAATGACCCAAAAGAATCAGTGCACAAAGTCGCCATCCTTGAATGTGTTTGGGTTGGGGTCTTCCCCATAAACATATAGAAACAGCTGCAAAATGGTCCTGCTACCCTGAGCTTTGGAGGCCGCATTGCATTACTTAATCCACAGCCTGCGCTCAACAATATGAGCTATGGTCTATCCACCGCTCTGGCTTGTCGAAAATGAGATCCAGGAATACCCGTGACGGCAAGACGATGGCATGCCTGAAGGATTCAAAACTGATTTTTCGATAAGTGGGCCCGCTATCATGATATTCCGCGGCACTGAGAAGGCAGGCGGTGAAGATCGCGACTCCGTAAGTCTCGATAAGGGCGACAACATCCAACCTGGACATCACCTTCCACATGATGCATAACAGTGTCATCAAGAAGCCAAACGTCAGCAACGTCTACTTCAGGCCATCTTCGGCTGCCACTAGCACTGTCCCCAACGACCTACAGCTCGAGTGGCTGTTCAAGAACTACAATTCAATAAGCCTATATCGTGAAGCACTGTAGTCTGAAGTAGCTAATCCATATCTGCTCGTAGTTGGCTAAAACCAATTTCGACACAACGGCTATCCAAGATCATTAACTCGACCGCGCCATCTGGTACTATGCGATAAATGAAGAACATTCTTTCTTCCGACACTACGGCCTGACCCGTTCCAACCTCATCGCAATGGCCTACGTTTGGTCGCTTGAATTTCCCCCTGAGCTAGGTGACCTAGATGGCGAAGTTCGCATGTTTGTCAGCACATTCATCGAGGTCTGGTTCGCGCAACTGCAGGACGTTGGCGACTGCGTCGACCAAGACGACTTCCTCGGTTCCTGGAAGGAAAGCGAGCTGGATCTTTTTACGATTCCCGACAAAGAGAAAATGCAGAGACTAGAAGCTGCAGCGGAGAAGCTGCATAAACAGCCTCTTCTACTGTCATTAAAGAGGGCAGTAGACTTCGAGGCTAGAGATATCTTGTACTTGCGAAAGCAGGAAAAGGTCTCTGACGATGAGTAAGAAAACATCGCGCTAAATTGGTGTTTTGTATCTGTACTGACTTTCATTGACAGCTACAAAAAGTATGGGCCATCCAATGTCCTCCAGTACGTCCTTGCTATGGAGCGGCTAAGCAAGTGCATCTCCACGGAACGGAGCAGCATCAAGGAGGCACAAGATAAATTTGTGGCCTATTAAAAGCCCAAGCGCAAACAGGGTGAACTTGAGAACGTGAATTGGGACTCCGACCTGGTTTCATTCCTGCTCAACGCCGTCGACCCGCAAATTCCGCACCCTGATTTGATTAAGAACCAGCATCGTCCTGACATTAATCGTGTTCCTTGGATGGATGTAAATTCTTTCTTCAAGATTCTGAGGCCTGGATTTGAGAAGTTAAGGAAGGAAGAGGAGAGCCTAACATTCAGTACGGAACGCACACTCTTATTTTCAGCATCTGGGGCCCTCCCAATAAAAAAGCCGGAAGGCATATTGGAGGGTATGAATAGTGCGTCATTGTAGAAGTACGGTAGTATTGGCTGTACTACACTCTGAAACAAATGACAGTAGACAAATACAAAGGCACTTTCTCTACCGCATCTACTCACATTCTCATTACGTAGTTGCCCAGTATCCTGATTCAACTAGTTCTAAAGGGCGTATGTTCAACACACTACTTCTTCGTTTACTATATCCACACACACACAAGCACGCACATTACCCTCACTCTCACCCTTGTCTTTAACAGACTGTATTTTACGTGCGATTAGGGCTTCGTGCCTTATCTATTTTGCTTCTTCCTCCTTCTTTTCCTTAATGTAATGATCTTTCTCTTTTTTAATACGTCATCCGAACCCTTGCCTAACGATTACGTTCTTACTATTCTACTTCAGAAGCCTCCGGGCTCGTGAAAAGTACCCATCAGTTCCTTCTTCCCCAACCCCACCTTCTAGCCAACCCCGTGCCTTGTCAATGACTAGCTCCCAACTGCCCTTCCATTCTGCTAGTCTCTCCTCGAACACTACTACCACAAGCGCAGTCGCAAAGACGGTCTCATTCATGCTTTCCATGCTTTCCATGCTTTCCATTTGTTCCTCCACCTGCTTCTCATTGAGACCAAGCGAAATCAGCAGGTCAGAAGTGAAAGCCCAGGAGCCAGCGAAAGTCTGCAAAGAGATGAGGTAGTGAATCAGAGCTTCGCTCGAAAGAGGCGCAGTAGGAGCCGCCTGGACCGCCTGTTGAATGATACTATCGGTGCTCTGGCTCGTGAGAGTCCTGCGATTCTTATTCTGTTGCTCCAGAATCATGAGGTCAGATTGGTAGTCTTGCCGATCCGATCGACCGCTTTGCGTAGCGAGACCGGTTGGTTGAATAGAAACTGAATCCAGAGATGTTCCACCGCTGTTTTGGTTCTGGCTAGGCGCTCCAAAGAGACTGCTACCGCTTTGGCTGGGTGCCCCGAAGAGACCTTTGCTGCTTTGGCCAAGTACCCCAAAAGTGCTTCCGTTGTTAGCCGGAAGGCTACTCCCGCCACTCTGCGAAGCTGAATTTTGACTCTTGCTGAACGCTCCAAATAGACCCCCACTGTTCGTATTGGTACCTCCAAATGGAGTGCTGCCACCACTTGCGCTGGAGGCCCCAAAAAGCACACCACGGCTTCGGGCAGGGCCAAAAAGAGGCCCACCATTATTGTTTTGGCCTTGGCCTGCGACTGGACTACCAAGTTTCTGTGTTGGTGCCGCGAACTGAGGTAATTTGCCAAACGGGTTCGGAGAGTTGGCTGAGGGTGGCGCGCTCCTGACAACTTTGGCACGACAGTTAATGCCGTTGGGCGCATTTTGTATCTGGGCTTTTTGAGGCTGTGCGGCGTCACAGCTCTCATCTTCTAGCCACTCCCAGCCTTTGTAATTCCCTTGTTCTTGTGCTTCGTTCTTGTTCGACTCCACAGCAACGAAGGAGCACCATTTCCCACCAACTTGGAATTGTACACCTAGGCGGACAGCTTCGCGCTCGACCATATCTGCAAAGCGACCTTCGTGCTTAGTCTTGATGAGCACATTGGATCCGTCTCTAGCCTCTGCGAGCCAGCCGCGGCCCTGCTCCAGCTCAGAGATGGCTTTCTTGGCTGCGAGTTGGTTGATCGTTTCGCCAGGTGCATCGAGAATCTGGATGGGGATCTCGAGCACAAGTGGTCCATGAGCACTGGTACCTCGAAGAATTACTGATTTGGGTGTTCCCTGTGGAGCTTCGGGGCCGAGTAGAAGGTATACGGTCGCGCGATTGAAAGCGAAAAGTGATGGAATTCTCTGTGGTGCCTGGATGATCTTCGGAGCGAACACCTTGGGAAGGTGTGCATATCGTTGCTCGCCGGTCTCATCATGCACTGACGGGACTTCTTGATCGGGGTCCGTGGATGGGTTGAAGAGATATATTGGTTTCTTCTGGTCATCGTAAGTGAATAATCATCAAAACAACTCGAATTAATACTTACAGCTTTCTCAGAAACGTTCTTTTCTTCTTCCAGACCAAGCTTGACTTTCAAAATATCTGCAACCTTCTCAACGACCTCGTAGTTATCCTCTTCTTCAACGTCAAGGTATGCAGAGACATCGTCATTGTTATACTTGACTTCGAGAGTGTAGTCGTTAATGTGAGGAGACAGTGCTCCCTTCAGCATTCGGACTACTTTAGTATCCATCTTCTCTCCTTCGCCGACCGTTTGCGAAAAGCCATCTCCCGCCTTTGCTATACCTTCGATCAATGCATGTGAGACGCCGTTACCTATGCCAAGTGTGAAGACTCGGATCGGGGCTTTAGACTCAGTGATAGATAGATTGAGGTAGGAAAAGAGGGCCTGTTGATCCCAGGTCTCGCCATCGGTGAGCATCATGATTTCGAGGGACATGTCTTTGTATCGTTGCTCAATGGTGGCTTTCAATGGCTGCAACATCTCGGTACCACCATAATTGGCGGCGAGGCTATCCGCGTGAGCCATTGCTTCATCGAGTGTCTGTTGGCTATACGTGACGCTTCGAGGCCAAAGGAAAGTGTGCTGCCGGCCGAAGGAACAGATATTAAACTTGACTCCAATCGGAAGCGACTTCAGAAAGACTTTCAACGCTTGTTTCGCGAGCTCAATCCTGATACCACCCATACTCCCACTTCGATCGCATACGAAAACAATTTCCGGCATCTCGGGAGGAAGTGAGAACTTTGGTACTAGCGTCGCCATGAGTGCCCTTTGATCTGGAATTGCCGGGTGGTTCTCAAGAATGGCTTTTGGTACCCCAGTATCTTTGGCAATGACTTGCAATACAAAATCTATCTCTAGTCCGGCATTTCCAAGAGTGAGAGTCGCAGACGCCTTTGTCATTGCTGGCTCGGTATTTGGCGCCCTTGAAGTTGTACCCATCGTCATCGCAATCGGGTGTGTCGGTGACTGCATCTTCTGTATGAAGGTTCCGTCTGCCATTTCGACGTCGACCGTGACGGAGATACTGCTACCCATGGCGTCGGTCGCTGAACTCCTCAGCAGAGCACCTGGATAGTTGCCGTATCGAGGAAATATGATGGTAGGAATGGTGAATCTGATGCCGTCTACCTCCAAGTCATGTTTGAGCTCTCCAAGGTACGTGATTCTAATGACGATCTTCGCTCCAGGCGGGATATTTCCGACCGTGGTGGTGAAAACATCGGAAGCGTCTGGTAGCTGCTCGAACAAGCCTGCCGTTTCACCTCTTGCGACTGCTTTCTCGAAAACAGCCCTTGCCTTTTCCTTCTCCTTCACTTCGCCGACTATTTCTCGCTCGCCAACATGGCATGTGAAGCCTACAACGCTGACCCCGTCATACAGTGGGAACGTATACCGGCACTCTTTTATGCCTTTATCTATAGATGGGTTGGCAAAAGTCTGAGTGAGCAGTGTACGAGAGGTGGTAGCAAGGATAGTAGCGTGCGCTTCGAGCTGAACCTGTGGAAGGTATTGCTTCTCTAGGCGCCATCCACCAAACGGCACGTTGTAGTACAGCCCACATACATGAGCCGGACTTTGCTGGTTAGACATGCCAAACATTTTGATCAATCCAAGTTTGGATGGATATACAGTTTAGAGATATCGGTGAGCTCGGGGTTGACAGGCCACACAGTGTGTAAGAGTACGATGGACTTGCGTCAGTAGAAACAGGAACTAGCCAATACAATGCGTGAGATGATTGTGATGCGATGTATAAGATGTGAGATGTGATGTGAGGGTGCTGAGGGAAATTTATGTCCATGGCTTTTGATATACTTTTCCCAGCTGTGATGCCTGGAAGCCGCCTAGCAGCCTGGACGACTGCCTTGCGACGCTAACGTAGCCTGCTGTGCGCCACAACTTTTCATCAGCGTACGAGAAGCGGGGAAATCGAATCTGCACCAATAGATACTGGAAAGTGCCACTAGAACTTTCAATTGAAAACTGAAACAGTCGATAGACAAACGCGACTTCGATGCTGTACGGAGATGAGGAATCTGGATCTGCCGCGAGGGCTGCCTGGAATAGGTGCTCTCGACCGCTGGAGGCCTAGCCGCGACAGCGCACGGCAATCGGCTTCCGCATGAGCGGTCTGCATCAGTATTGACTTTTTTGAGGTTAGATATGACATTCCAGAAGAGATGAGATGAGAGTAGGCCGCATGGCATGAACATGGGGTTGTCGATCGGCCATACCTCCCTCGGCTAGGAGCTCTGGACCCTGAGCGTCAGGCTGCATACCAAAAAATTATGAGAGTCATCCACTATGCCACCAAACGATGCGCGGGCCGCTCCCCCACGCCTTTCCTGAGTTCCAACGTTCGCTACACCGATTGTTCTGTTTCCGACGCGGCTTCCACAAACTTTCGAGAGTACCGCGACGCGTACAATTTCGACAATCGTATGGGAAGAAAAGGAACATGGCGGGGTATGAGGAGTGGACTCAGCAGCAATTAATTGCAAGGATACAAGAGCTGGAAAAGCAGATCGGAGGAAGTGATCCGAATGCACCCACGGTCGGCACAGAAACAGCGCTCACCAAACCTGTACACGAACAGACATTACCGCCCGCCAATTCCCTGAATTCACTAGAGATTCGCAGAGCCACCAAGCCGCCACCTAAAGCATTTGATGCCTCTAGATACAGCACGCGATTGATAGCACTCAAGTTTGCATATCTGGGTCAAAAATATAATGGGTTTGAACACCACAAGAACAACACCACACCGCTGCCTACAATAGAGGAAGAGTTATGGAAAGCGCTGGTGAAGACGCGGTTGATAACTCCAATACCCACAGAAGGAGACAAGAAGGTATATGAGAAGATTGACAGAAAGACATTTTCAAGGTGGGATAGGGAAGGTGCAGATGTAAACTGGGACGGGTGCGAGTATTCAAAATGCGGAAGGACAGACAGGGGAGTTAGTGCTTTTGGGCAAGTTATCGGCGTAAGGGTCAGGAGTAATAGGCCTTTGCCAAAGCCATCTCAGCCGTCAGAGGAAGACTTAGAGGGAAACCAAAAAGAGGTGGATCCATCATTATCTTCAGATCAAGACCCGAAGCCTCCACCCAAACCCTTTAACAACCTCACCGACGAACTTGCCTACATCCAACTCCTCAACCGCGTACTACCGCCCGATATCCGAATCTACGCCTGGTGTCCGAATCCGCCTCCAGAATTCAGTGCGCGCTTCTCTTGCAAAGAACGACGATATAAGTACTTCTTCACCAACCCATCTTTTGCACCTGTACCCGGATCCTCGGGTCTATACAACACCTCCGGCTCGACCGCCACCACAGAAAACAGCGAAAAGATTCGTGAAGGCTGGCTCGACATTGACGCGATGAAACAAGGCTGCAAATCGCTCATTGGCCTGCACGATTTCCGCAACTTCTGCAAAATCGACGCAAGCAAACAGCTCACAAATTTCCAACGCCGCATCTTCCACGCCGACATCGAGGAAGTCTCTCCACTCTCCGTACCAGGCTTCCTGTCGCACTCCGCATTGCGCGCATCCGGCGCCGAACAACCAAAACTCTACTCTTTTACCCTACACGGCTCAGCGTTCCTATGGCATCAAGTACGCTCCTTAGTCGCGATCCTGTTCCTCATCGGCCAGGGTCTGGAGTCCCCAGCACTGATCCCCCATCTCCTCGACATCAACGCCAATCCCACACGGCCAAAGTACGAAATGGCATCTGACGCACCCCTCGTGCTGTGGGACTGCATCTTCCCGCACGCCGAAGAAGTACAGAGCTCTGAGGATCGAGAGCGCGGCTACGAAGACCGTTTACAATGGATCTACATCGGTGATGAAGGCGGCTCCGAACCCAAAGCCAACGGCAAGGCGAAAAAAGGAAGTGGACCTGCCACAATCGGCAGAGGGAAATGGGGCCGAGGTGGCGTAATCGATGATGTTTGGGAAATGTGGCGTGGGAACAAAATTGATGAGACGCTTTCTGGGCTGCTTTTGGATAAGATTGCAGGGCTGGGCACGTCGACGCTGGATGCTGAGACGCCGGTTCACGAGCAAACGGTGGGTATGGTCAAGGGGGGCCCAAGAGTCTTTGATGGAGGCGATTTGGGACGGGCAAAGGGGAATTATACAGAGGTTTTGAAGAGGGAGAGGCAGGAGAGTGTCGAGGTGGTTAATGAGCGGTACAGGGTTAGGAGAGAGGCTATTGAGGCCGAGAGGGCGAAGGCGAGAGGGGAGGATGGGGATGAGTAGGGGTGCAGGTAGTGTGTATATGTGTGCGCGCGGTATACCCAGGCCCATGTCGGCATTTGCATAAAAGGATCTGCATTCATATCTTCGACTCGATTCTCTGCGATAGAAGGTCGAATACATAAACAGATGACAAAATCTTCTCTTAGGCTCCCAGGGTATCATGTTAGCACACACCTCTGTTTCTTCCTTTCCACTTCATCCCAACTATCCCAATCTAGGCTGAACATTGGGACCAACATCGCATCCTCTCGCACTTATCAAATCCCACACACTTCTCTCCCTTTGTTACCAGCAAACTACCTAATCTCCCGTGTTCAGCTCCAAATCAATCTGCACCCCATTACTAATCGCATAATCAGCACACGTCAAGTTGTCATGAAACGGCCTCTCCCCCTGCCTCTTGAGCATAATCTCATGCACAGGGCGTCCAATCTTTGCCGCAACCATGGCTTTCAGCAGTTTGATAGGGTCGCTGGGGAGGCAAGGGACTTGGGTTTTTGTGCCGAGACGGTCGTTTATAGTGACGAGGATCATGGGTTCGGATGGTGTTGCTGCAGCAGGAGCAGCTTTCTTTGCCTCTTTGGTGCTGTTTGGATCCCGCGGTCTGCGGTCGCGATCTGAATCTCGTGGTCTGCGGTCGCGCGGCGAGCGGGAACGCCGGCGGTCGCTGCGATTTGCGTCTTGGGGTCGAGGGCCACGGTCTTCTGCGCGCCTTCTACTTTCGCGGTCGTAGTCTCTTGGTCGTCTGTCTCCTCGACCTTGGCCTCGGTCTCTGCCCTCGTCCCGCCGTCTATCTGGATCGCGCCGCTCGCGGTCGCCTTTGTACTTGAGGCCGCTGAAGTTTTTGGGCTTGCGCGGCGGGCCGGGAGAGCGCCGTGGAGAGCGCGAACGATTGCGCTCGGTGGTTGGTCGCTCCGAGTCCATGGTCGTTGCTTCCCTTTTTTATTCGTAATACAGTGCTTTGTGGTGCGTGTTTGCGTGTTTGCGTGTTTGTATAAATATATCTGTGGGTGGTTTTGGTGAAGAAAGTGTGATGGTGTTGGAGGGCACAAGGCAGCCGTGGGTAAGATGATGTTTGGAAAACACGACCGTGCATGGGAAATTTAAGGTTATATCGATAAGACCAATGAGCTAGCGCGTCATCCCGCTCAGAGCCATCCCCTCTACGGTTCCCGAGTATCAACCTCCCGAATTCCGCTTGGTCTTCGTCCCCAGCTTGTCAGACACATGGCACCACTCCTCATATGATAGGTTGCAGCAATGTCGAATCTTCTAGCCCGCCTCATCTCTCCACCTACGCAAACACTGCTTGTGCTGCAACCTACTTCTTCCACCATCACGTATACAGTCTCGACGCGTTCTGTGCCGAAGACGCTGCCGGCGTTTATAGCCTATTATGTGGGTATACTCATTCGGATATCGCTGGGTATCGCGAGCACGCTATTACTGTGGATGAAATGGCGAGCTACAAATGGCCTATCAACGCTGTTTTTGCAGGAAGTGCTGGGTAGAGAAAGAGAAGGGCATATGGTGAAGATGGTAGAGGCTTGTCAATGGCGATACCTCGCCCCGAGTACCCTTATCATTATCTTCTTGGTCTTTCGACGGAATTACACTGGTAGGCTGTCTGCCTTTGTCCTCCCTCCCATGTTCTCTTTCTTTGCAACGAATTGCTAACACTGCCTCTAGAGGAGTCCTTCACCATGCTTCGGGGCCTCGGCGTCCAAACTTCCACTACGTCCTCGACGTACCTCCAAACGCCCACCACGCGTTTCATACCCACGACCAACATCCAAGATATCCTCATACACGAGGCGTTCAAGGGGTTCGAAGTAAGATTCTATCTCATGATCGTGGTGGAGGGGGAGGGAGAGGTGGTTGTCGTATTTCCAAGCTTGTTGCCGAGGAGAGGAGTGCTGGAAGTTGTGTGGAGAGGGGTGAGAGGAGGACTATGGGAGCAAGCCGGACCAAGGACAAATGTTGAAGACATGAGAAACAGAGAGAAAGAAGGTGTTTGATGCGAGAGGCTGGTCGTGTTGACAGTGCGGTTTCGTGCTCATCAACACGTTGTCTTGAGTCTTCCCCTAGAACACGTAGAAGAAATTCTGAAATGGGTCATAAGTAAACGTTGTCATCATAGCGCCTATCGTTGTGTAGCCGTACCTTTAGCTTTCTCAAACACTCATACCCAAGAGACAAGGTTGGCTACTGTCGGTTTCGCACTAAGAAATGCGTGCGCCTCGGCGGCGCGTGCAAACTTCTCTCCTATCCAAGTCTTGCGCTGAAGAATCTTGCCAGATCCTAACCCATGCCATGTCATCCCTAATACCGATATCTGGTACTATAATCCTTAGGGCTAACAACCAAACCGCGCCCCTTCTTCGCCCCCCGATACACCGTCTCAATAATGTCCACAAACTCCTGCTTATCCTCAAGTACCCAGTTGAGCTTATTGTTGTTTCCGGTGCCAAAATCGCACATCATGTGTTTGTTGCGGAAGAAGAACATGACGGTACACGGGTCATAGAGTTCGTACATGGCTTTGAAGTCGGGCACCTCGTCTAGGTCGCATAGGTAGATGGCGCAAAAGTTTTTTACGCGGTCGGCGATCTTGTAAAGAACTTCGTCTTGCGACATGCAGTCGGGGTCCGAGTCGCGACCGAAGCGGATGAGTACGAGTCGGTCTTCTTCGGAGAGGATCGCTTGATCGACGTGCCAGCCGGTGCGCAGATGCGGGAGGACGACGGAACCCATAATGCGCAGAAAATATGTGCGTGCAAGGAAAGGCGTTTGGTGTGGGGTGTTTCGGGGATGGTGATAATGGCGCGGAGGATTGTAGGATTCGTCACGGGTAAGCTAGGGTAAAAAGGTATCCGTGCGTCTGGACTCCGAATGCTTGGCTGTGCGTCAAACCAATTTGCGATAAACATGTGTTGAGTGAACTTGCGAGAGGATGAAGTGTTGGGTTGGCTTCGTGTTATAGAAAGCTAGGCAAGGCAGCTACGGCTGGTGATCTAGAATGTTCCTGAACAGACCCCGCACTTTTCCCATCAGCCCTACCGTGAAAGCAGTCCGTTTTAGTCTCTGCAATCAGGTTCCACCACGAGTGTGTATGCTACCATTATCGCATTGTGATGAAACTACAGAGGCTGTCATGAAAGAGATTTCGTTGTTGGCTGCGCGCCATTCCCTATCGCCTCAACTCCTTCCCGAATGTTCCTTGTTCGACCAGCCCTTAGATGGAGCTGGGGTACATCATAACCCTGACACTGGCGCCGAAGGACCTTGGGGGAAGGTTGTGCTGGAAAGAAGCGCGGACGACACCCGAGTTGCCTAATTGCCAAAATTAATCACTGTTTGCGACAGCCGGAGAATTGCATACGAACCGTGGGTTCGGCGGATCTTGCCCCAGATGACGCGGATCGGGTTGGACTTGCTGCTGCCGACGCGGTATACGTAGGCGACACGCTTTCCGAGATACCACTCCGCGGCCTTTGTGCTGTCGACACCCTCGAGCTGGAGCAGGCTGACCTTGGGGTTCGTGTTGTGCTTGCTGCGCTGGTAGCTGACGTGGCGGCCCTTGACGTAGACTGATATCTACAATCAGTATTTATTTGCAAATTTGTCGCGCCGTCTACTTACGGCGGTGGCTCTTTTCGGTAGACATCTCGAATGCTGTGGAGGGTCGGGTTAGTTGGGATTGACGCTGGGTGACGCTGGAAATTGGAGCTGGGGATTTCGATGTGGGAAGATTCGGTAAACTGCTTAGCTAAGGACTTGGCACCTGAGCATGTGGCGCAGCCCTAGCGAGTGAGCCAGAGTCGCTTGCGGGAGGATACATGGCACGTGCGTCAGGTACTCTGCTCGTCGACTGCGCTGTTAAGATCCACACCGCCTGCTATGGGTACTTGAGTTATCAGTGTTGGGCCATGCAATTTCTGAGATGGAAATACCTTCACGAATGCGCCCCAGACTGACAACTGCATCCCTCCGATTTATCCAGGCGAAATCTGTTTAGGCACAGCTGAACATCGACAATGTACATTGGGATTCGATGGACAAAGATGACGAATGCGGTATGAAAGCTAACTACCTTTCAATACCGACATCTCATTTCCACGTTTGGCAAAGCTCTGAACACATTTGTGGTTCTCTAATGTTACACTGCACTTTGTGGCCGGTGCTAAAGTAGAACTAGAGCCAGAAGCAGGTATTCTATGGAGATGCATCACACCATTTTGAGCACGACACGATAGTGGGTGCAGTAGTGGTACCCGACGCGAAGAGAAAGACAGAGGTCAAGAAACATGGCTTTTTGTTGAGATTGCAAGACACGCCAAAGACAAGCGTCACACTTGTGCACAACAAATACCTAACACCCTGATGTTATCCACACCTATTACCGATAGCCTCTTAGAGGCATCTATAGTCTAAACCCCGCCTAAATTACGATGCGAAGAACTTCTCAGGCACATACAAACTAGTCGTGTTCGAGTCCGTGATCCACAAAGATGTCGTGCAAGCTTCCGTGATAGTAACCAAGGGAACCCGCCTATCTACGATGAACCAGATGTCCGTACTTGCAGGCGATTCACTTCAGCTCTTTGACGCTTGTAGAACTCCCGATTAACATGAACTTCTTTTGTAACCGTAATACCTGACCAGCTCTTTCTCAAGCCTCTATCCAGGTCGTGCCGCTTACAGTAGCGTGCTAATGCCATGACCGAGGGCGGAGTCGAGGCTGAGTTTTCACGATGCACATGATTCCGTTGTCGCGCAATCACTGCGACAGGGTCCAGCGTCAAGGTTCTAACAAATGGGCTGTGCTCTCCAAGAATTGTCTAATTCGTTTGTCGCAATTTTGGAGACTGCTTGTGTCCATTCTCCGACAGCCTCTTGTCGGATCTACTTCTCTTTATTCTTTCTCGCCAGATTCTCGAACTGCGCGTCGAGACCTTGGGCGGAACTCCCGTTATCTATTCAGTTCAAATACAGTTTTGCCGAGTGATCGAAAGGCGCAAGCATTCTTCGAGCACCATGGAGGGTATAAGCCCAGTGAACGAGGTTACGGCAGCAGGTGCAAGTTAAAAATCAAGGAACAGCAACGATTGTAGAGGGACTGTGCAATGAGACAATACGTGCACACCAAGATGTACCATCGAACAAAATTGGATATACGAACCTAACCCTAACGCCAGCCGAATCGCTCCCTAGTTGGACCCAAACATGCTATTACTACAGAGAGCTACTTGCTCAGAACACACTGATGTAGTTGCCGATGCGCTCCTTCTGATTCTGCGCAATGCACTCGGCTATCCAAGTGATGTTTCGAATCTCCTGCGGACGGTGTCAGTCTTCATACTCGGTTTTGTTTTCGTGATGCGCAACATACCTGTTCTCGTAGCTTTACCCATGCATAGACAATAGCGTGGGTGAATTGGTGAGTGAAAGCAAGCTTCGAAATCTCCATCTCCTTCTGGTAGAATAGATCTTCCAAGCTCTTTGTCTCACCGCCCACACCACCTGACATGTTGCCCACGCCGCCGCCACCACCCTGGCTGAGGCCGGTCTGGTCGAAGAACATCTTGTAGTCGGCGACGCTCTCAACAGCAATGCGCACACCTTCCACATCATCGGCTCTTGAGAGCATCAGGGTTCCCTCTGGGTACAGCTTGCCAAGATCAGGGTAGAGCTTCTTCCTGTCGGCCTTGGAGAGTTCGGTACCGAAAGAGTTCAGAGAGATGTTGATGCTCCTGCGGTCGGCCTCGAACTCTAGAACCTCGGACATGACGTCTGAGGTCGGCGTCCCAGCAATTTCAGGACAAGAGTTGATCCATGAATGGAAGTCCTCGAGGTAGTTCTTATAGAGCGTGTTGCGGATGATCTCGATATTCAACTCGTCCAAGTCCTGGTGGCTTAGTGAGCCCTTGAAGTAAGGCGCAAGCGGCGTCTCGATGAGAACGGAGTTGTAGAGCTCTTCGATGTTGGTCGCCACACAGAGCACAGGCATAGTCTCGAACCAGCCAAGCGGGTGACATCTCTCCAGGAGCTCTCGCGTATCCCGCTCGTGCAGCGTACCCGTAATTAGCAGTGCGACATTGTCGATCATGTATCCATAGGTCAAGTACTCCATGAACTTGGAAAGCGAGCCGGTCGCGTTGGCTTGGAGATAGCGGAATTCGGCTACAAGCTTGTCCGTGGTCTTCGCGGCAAGGGCAGACGTCGACGGGTTTGGGGGCAACGAGTTGAGGAAGTCGCCATAGGCAGGCGAGAGTTGCAGCTTGACATCTACAGTATGGTCAGTCCTCTTCCAGGGACAGCATCGATCGGATGTCATCTACCGTCGATGGTCTCGCACTGGGTCAAGTTGCTGTAGTTCTGGCTGGTGAGCAGCGCATTGCGGTAGCCGCGCACGATGCCCTCGATGTAGCTGCGGGTGCGTGTTAGATGGCGTAGCCGTCTCCAGATGCAGGTGATGCGTACCCGTATTTCACGTTGTAGTAGAGGCCCTCCATGATGCTGATGCTAGCTACCGTCTGCGGTCGCAGGCAAAGAGCTACAGCTTGGTCGTCATGCCAAGCCATGGTCCGTGTCGCGCCTGCCTCGACGGGCTGGGGTGTTTACGCACTAGCCCCGATCGCCGGAAGTGCAGCGACAACTTTCTTAACTCCATCGTCGCTTCCTCGCTGGCATCCCCAACACAGGCACCCATCCCGCCACGCCCACTGCAGTCGCGTCTCGCATCACATCATCGCCTTATCACTGGCAATTGCATAGTAGCTGCCTCGTAAGCCACCATAACTGCCACGCATCGCGCCTACTGACCTCACCCGCAGAACCATGTCCGCTACTGCTACCCGGCGCTCAACGCGTCGCACGGCGGCAGCAACTGCCTCTGCCGACCCCGCGCAGTCTGCCTCGGAACAGAGTTCACAGCAAGAGACACCGCCGCCCGAGGTCCCCAAGAAGAAGAAGGGCCGAAAGCCAAAGGCTGCCTCGACAAAGGCTGAACCCCATGCCGTGACAGAGCCGCAGCAGACAGTCATAAAGGGTCGCGCTACGTCACGCGCAAACGCCGCCTCCGCCACGACCACGTCCACCAAAACTTCAGCAACCACCACCACACAGGCTCCCTCCGTCGCGAAGAAGCTCACTAGAGCGGGTCGCGCCGCAGTCGTAGAAGCAGGCGGACAGGCTTCACCACAGCGCAGTCTGGAAGAGAGCCGGCCAAAGCGTGGAGGGCGCGGCGCAATCCAGCCGAAAAACGCAAGTGAAAAGCGAAAGACTGTGGCCGCAAAACTGGCGTCCAAGCACGTCAGCAATGACCCTGAGAACGAAGATGGCTTAGGGCCCTTCTTCAGCGACAGTGAGCCTGAATTTCCATTTCCCCCCGTCACCCCAGCCCAAATCGACAGTGAGTGGTTGCGGCAAGAGAATGCCAGGCAGGGCAGAGAGATAAACAATCTCCGCGCTCGCGTGTCAGATCTGGAGGCGCGCAACCAGAACCTTACACAGATGCTCTTTCAGAGAGACCAGCGAATGCTCGAATATGAGAGCGAAAATCTGCGTCTCGCGACAAAGAACTCGCGTTTGCAATACCATCCCAATGTTAGCTATGGTGCACTGGCTAACCACTACTATCCAGAATTCGACAGTGAAATATTAGCTGTAGCCGGTTCGTCTCCACCGCAGCCTGTATTCGTGAACGGCACCGAGTCTGCCCTTGCACTTCTGCACAAGATCGAAAACTCTGCAAAGGAGAGCGCACACGTTGAACCCTCAACTAACGACAGTGAGACACACTCTGACAATGATGTCACAATGGCACCTTCACCACTACAGACTGCAAAGAGGACGTTCACCGAGGTCTCAGCCACGCCTGATCGCCCTGTTTCGACACCCTCAAATTTCTTCAGCAGATCATTTTCCGCCATCAAATCCAGAATCTTCTCCTCGACTCCAAAGCCACCACCAACCCCCGAGATCGCTTCACCCACGCCTACAAAGCCTCTACCACCCCAGGACACGCTCACTGAGACCCTGTCACTTCCACCCACACCCGTCGGCGAGCGCGTCAAGACACCCAGCAAGAGGCGCGCGCCCACCAACACGATGATGAAGGTATTGCTCAAAGGCATCGACCACGAAGACAAGCGTAAAGCAGAAGACTGGGCTCGACAGGTCATTCCCGAACTCAGAAACGACGTGGCCTTTCGAGAGAAGCGCAAGCGCCTCGAAACACCCGTACTTTTCAGAGACCTCAGCAACTTTCCCTCTGCCAAGCCTTGGGAGACCGGCTTCGGCGACCCGCTTGGTGATCTGGACGATGACGATGTTGTTCCCGCATGGGCTGTCTATCTTGACATGAAGACGGAAGAAGAGGAGCATACAGCAAAGAAACACAAAAAGGCTCATGAAGGCACTAGGGAGGACGATGAAGTTCCCACAATTGATGAACAGTTTGCTGCCAGCAATGGCGGACGTACATCACCCAAGCTATATAACAGCCATGGCCAGTCAGCCTCTCTCTACGACTTTCATCCTCGCCGTTCGATCGATCCTTCTCCCATGTTCTCAAACTCTATCTCCCATAATGAAGGCGGCAATATCTTTAGTGAGCTCCAAGGACACGACACCGCCGCACAGATCCGTGAGAATGATCGCGAAGTTCTCAAGAGTGCTACCAAAGAGACGGTCCAACCCCAACCTCAGAAGTCTGTAGGGACCTCATTCAGCGTCCCCGATGAATCCGATGAGGAGGATTCTAATGTAGATGCCGAGACCTCCGATGCTGAAGCCACCCCAGTCTGGACCCAGCCGCCACCTCCAGCCCCTGTCCCTGCACATGCGCCTTTGCCCGGTGGAGCTGCAACCGATGCGCCTGCCAGTCCTCCCCAGCAGCCAGTAGATGAGATCGAGCGTCAGCGCCAGAGGCTCATGAAGCATACACCTGCCAAGCCTTCTCGTCTCCGTGAAGCAACCTATCCTTCGCCAAGCCTTTTCTCAGATGCTGGCAACGAGTCTATCCTTGCCGCTACCCCTGCTCAGATAACAGCCGCTGTGGCTTCCATGTTCGACGACATACCAGGGGCAGAAATGATAGAGCTGGACGACGAATGTCAAGCTGCTTTCGATGAGCTCATCAATTCGGCGGAATACAAGCAGCAGCTTACTGCCAACGACTGGCCTGCAGCCACTCTCACCTATGAGTCGGATGAGGAAGAGCTTAGCCCTACCTCAGCTTGAACACTTGTTTTGCATGCATTGTTTTAGCGTTTTATCCTTCTGGACCAACAAATTGACCAAAGACGGATTGGATTGGCTCCCTCGTAGCTTCGAGTGTGTGTTTCCTACATTGCGTTGTTTCAGGGTTTGCATAACCAGGGGTTGCATTATTTTTGCTCTTCCTCTTCTTCCATACTTTTCTCGTGTAAGATATCAGCTTGGTGCTATCGTTCTCCCTCTAGTGCTGGCGTTTTTGTTTTTTTCCACCTAAGGGCACAAAAAGATGGATGATTCATGACGATTGCTATATACCCCCCCTTTTCCCCCACGTTACATGATGGCCTGTACATATTGGCCGCAGCTACTACTGTTGCTGCTCGACTAAGCGTTTGAATTAGCCTAGTCAAAATTGCGTTGTCTGCTTTCTCCCCCCCC
>LR132570.1:0-18247 GCA_900634815.1 Paradendryphiella salina | reverse complement strand
GATCAGACAGCAACTTTCAAAGGGGCGCAACTTGTCTCGTTTAGATCCTTGCGCACCCCGACCACTCAGAGTGTCTTGCTAGCTCCTGATTAGTCGAGGCATCGCTCTAAGCCTTCTCGCCCGAAGTCCGCCGAGGCTGCACTATTTTCAACTCATTTAGGCAATAGACGAACTCCGCTCCAAGGCGACGTCCCGCAACAAAGGTCCGCTTTTCAACAGAAGGCTCAATATTCTTGCTAGGGCTACATTGTGTCTCCTACAATCCCTGGTGCCCATGGGAGTAACGCGTCTGACATAGCTGGGTGCCGCATACGTCTTAGCGCAGTCAATCAAACTGTCAACTTTTGCGACTTTGCATTGGTCAGAATAGTTAATGCACGCGTACTGGAGCTCTTCTACTGCCATTGTAGTCGCCCACCAATTTTGGTATTCCTACGCATGTCCACTCAAAAACAATGGTCTAGTCCCGCCAACCACCAAAAATCCTCCTTCACCCCCAACACCACCGCATCCGCCACATCACCAACCACTTCCTGGACGCCATGTCGGCACCAAAAAAGGAATGCATCGGCCGGGAATCGAACCCGGGGCTAGCCGAAACTGACCTATCTATCCTCATAGCGAAGAAGATGGATGGCAACGGCTAATTTTACCACTAAACCACCGATGCTTGAAAGGTAGAAATCATTGGAATGTGACCTAACCAGGGGTCGAACCTGGAATCTCTTGATTGCAGTTCCGAATCGTAGTCAAGCGCCTTGCCATTGGGCCATTAGGCCAGTGATTGCTTAGTAATTGATGAAAAGGAGTCAATTTAATAATAATAATACCAGTTACAAAATGTGAAGCAGAGGACTGGAAATGCCTGAACTGTTGAAGTTGGATGGCAGAATTTTTGCTGGTGAGAGGGCTCGATAGTGGGGCCTCCTCTAGGACAAATAATACCCCTCCGGTTTGGCCGGCCTTGTGATAGCCGAGATTCTCGGCACAAACGAACATTCCACCCAACAAACACGCGACCAGGTATTTGCAACAACACATTGTTTCGTTGGATTCCTATTCCCCTTCGGTACCTTGGGCGCCGGCAGTTGTAGCCAGGAAAAAAAAAAAAAACTCAACAACTATCAAACAAGAATTACGAAGGAAGTAGTTGGTTTTGAGCACCCTGATCAAGCTGGATCTAAGCCCATAACAACTTTTGCCATTAGGTACAGCGTATCGCATGGTAATCGCGTAGAAACATGCCAGAGAAGAATGTCTTGATCGAGATGGTTGGCGTGGATGTTTGGTGCCCGCGGCACGAGACACGATGTAGCTGGAGCTCACACGAATCCTGACTCAAACGGAAGCAGAAGAAGAAGAAGAAGAAGAAGAAGATGTGAAAAGAATAAACTGCCAATGTTGAACCGAATGGGTTCCAGCCAGTGGTGTACTTTTTTTTTCTTTCTTTCCTAGTCTAGGTGAAGGTTCGGCTACCTCTGAGGAGGCGCGTGTAATACGCTCGAGTAGGTCGACCAATGTAGATTCAACACGACTAAGAGCTCAAATCTATCCATTGAATAGCGTAAAACGAACAGGTATTACTGCCAATGATCTAGACAACTCTGGTATCTTTATCTTTATTTTTTATTTCTCGCAAGGGCACACCAGACGATTCCATTGTCAGCCACGTGGCTGCGAGCAACAACTGCACAAACTAGCTTTTTTTTTTTTTACAACTACCGTGCGGGTTGGAATGTCAACTGCGCCTAGTTTTCTCTCCTTGTACAGTCTTCCGTTTTCCGGCAGTCCTAATAGACTTTTTCTTGATATCTATTTACTAGTGATGTTTGAAGGAGGGAATGTCTGGACGAAGAGGTAAGTTGCTGCGGTTGTAGACAGAGCATAGGGCTGCACTTCTGATTCCGTATAGGAGGAAGGAAGGGAGAGAGGGAGAGTCACTCAATTTCAACGTAAGCACGGCAAGGAACCTTCACACAACCGCCAACACACTAAGCATCGCCATCAGCAAGCACATCAATAATCATTCACATTCACAGCCGTGTTTGCCTTTCTCACTTCCAGAACATGTCCTCGGTTACCAATTATACTTGCCAACAACTCAGCCATGAATAAGAAATCGGTTACATTTCTCTACACATCAGCACTACTCATTTTGTATGTCCATGATACAAAAATATATCTTCCCCTCCAACCCAATCAATCAATCATCAAACTAGCTAACGACAGCAACGACCACAACAACAACTAAAACTCCAACGCTACATGCAAATGAATAAAAGTGGGTATAAGTGACAAAAGACTATCCGTCTATACATCTTGACGCAAGATAAATGCCACCAAACCTGCGCAATGCTGAACCAGACATGATTCTGAGGCCCGACAAGATGAACAATGAAGAGGAAGGATACAAGCGGTCCGTCGGCTCGCGAAATGTTGTTGGTGGTTTGATGTGGCATGATGTTGCTACCGCCTCCTCTTATTACCTCCGGCCGCCCTATACCAGCTGTTAGCAAAAAAAGCGCTTGGATGGAAGCAAAAAAAAAGGGTTGGTAAAAAAGAAGGGAAAGCTAACGTACTAAGACGCTTGCGCCTCCTCCAACAGCGGCTCGCTGTTTTCCGAGCCAGCCTTTGGGTGCTTCGCTGCGTCTTTGCAGGATGACGGTGTTGCTCAGTAATCGTTGGTTCATGTCGTACCACATGGATTTGACAAGGGCGTTTTCGCGGCGAAGATTTTCGACTTCTCGTTGGAGTTCGGCCTGTTGTTTTTTTGACGTTAGTATGCTGCACGAGGAAATGGTTACATGAAGATGAGGGAGAACGTACCGAACCCTTCTCTGCCGTCTCTGCCTTTGCTTGCTCGAGTTGTTCGCGCAGTGTCTTGTTCGTGTGGAGCTGCTCTTGGAGGTCCTATTACATATGTTAGCCTTGGGCCTTGCAACGCGGAATGGTAGAGAAGATTATGTCACAAAGATAACTATACTTGGGCAGCGAGGCCAGGGACAAACTTGCCACACCGTCATTGGAGGTCTGCAGCATGCAGTACTCGGCATCGCAGATTGCTGACGGCCTTCTTCTCTTCAGAGAGACGAGCTGCGTGATGCGATCCCATGCAGTTTGTCCCATACCCGCCGTCGAAGTAGACCTCTCTAAAAGCGACTTGTTCTTCTCAGGGTTGCTCTTTTGCGGTGAGTCTGGCGACACCAAAGTGGCAGCAGCATATGACGGCTCAAGCCGACTCTGTCTCATGGCAGAGACGGCAACGTCAAAGGCAGAGGAAGGCAATTTGGTATGAGAAATCTGCTGATTACTTACCTTCTTTGCTTTGTCCAGAGCCGCTTCTGAAGAGAGAACGGTCTCGGCAATCTCTAAGCTCGTCGTGTCCAGTACTTTGGGTTGTGCTTCGACAGGTGCTTTGAGAACCGATTCTATCCGTTCGCGCATATCCTGTATGGTCTCTGCTCTCTTGAGCTCGAGAAGCTCTGGTGCGAGGTTCTCACGGTCGAGTAATGCTGCTCGCAAAAGGCCTGCCTTTTCTGCATTTGCGAGCTCGAGCTCTCGCAGTCGGTCGTTTGTCCTCTCTTGCAGCACCAGCATACGCTGATGCTCTTTTTGAACGCTTACTGCGCGCACATCATCATCGACGTCGGATTCTGAATACATTAGCTTGGCATTACGGGTGGGTTGGGCAACATACTCCTGTTTAGCTCATTCCGAAGTTCGG
Source organism: Paradendryphiella salina (assembly GCA_900634815.1). NCBI lineage: Eukaryota > Fungi > Ascomycota > Dothideomycetes > Pleosporales > Pleosporaceae > Paradendryphiella > Paradendryphiella salina. The sequence continues at coordinate 14,523 of LR132570.1, read as the reverse complement.
CCATGTGCAAGTCCTGCTCTCGCAACCGGCGACGAAGCTCCTCCAACTCGGACTGAGCGGTTTGTAGCTTTTCGTTCTGTTCCAGAAAGGGCCTGTTTGGGCCTGGTTAGCATGATGCAGGAAAGTTTTGTAAGAAGGAGCCTACTTCTGACTAGTCTCGTCTTTTTCTGCCATCATATCAGACCGCAGACCCAAGTTTTCTTGCATCTGCTTGAGTGTCTCGGTCTCTAATGACTTCAAACGAGCAGTGAGGATATCCACTCTTTGCTGCAAAGCAATGGCGTCTGCGCTGATCCTTCCTTCCGACGTTGGCTTGTCCGATTCTTGATTTGCGTTCTCGTCCTGTATCAGCTCATCCTCCAGACTGTCGCCACGGTCCGCATGGTTCGACGATTCCAGTTCTCGTATCCGCTCTTCCAGCTCCTGTTTGGCATCCTCGGCCTTGTACTGCAACTCGCGTGTCTGCTCCAGCTGCTTCATGAGGAGCAGGTTCTCATGTTCGACTCGTGTCCGCTTGCCCTTTTCTTCAAAAATAGCTTGCTCGCCATTGGCAAGCGTTTGGCCGTTCTCTTTGATGATATTCTGTAGGACTTCGATCCTCTCCTCGACGTTTTCAAGCTGTGCCAACCGTTCGCGCGCTTGCTGATGGTCTTCGCGTAGTGTCTCCAGTTGTTTCGTCTCCTTGGTGAGCGACTCAATCTTCTTCTTGAGGTTCTCGTTTGCTTTGGCTTTTTGGCTCAGTTCGTCGCGCTCGGCCTTGACTAGTTGTAGTTGGTCGCGGAGATCCTGTTTCGCTCCCTCGTCACCCTGCAAGCGGTCGAGGCGCCGCTTCTGGCTGTCCATGATCTCTCTCGCACTCGCCAGGTCCTGCTCGAGCTGGTCAATGTATTGGCGGTCGCGCAGCAAGTCATTGCGCAGGTTCTCGACATCGTCAGATTGGGCTCGTTGTGCTTGACCGGCCCGAACGTCTAGATAGGCACTTGCTTCAGCAACCTCCTCTTCGAGCTTGGCTATCCGCTCTCGTGAGACGTTTAGCTCCTCATTCAGCTTGCCTACTTGTATCTTCAGCGCTTGCCTGTCCTTGTTGGCTTCAAATAATTGTGCCTCCTGCTCCAGTTCGTTCCCTGCTGGCGGGGGTTGACCAGAAAGGGCTCGTGTCGGCGTTCGGTAGCCGGGGAGGACGGGCTCTGAGGTCAGCTCTGCATCGACGCCTAGTTCGGACATGCGTTGATCCAAAGCCTGCATCTCTTGGATGGCTTCGGCAATGGTCTCAGCCGTCTTGGTGCCCAATTTGGGCATAACCTGGAGCATGCGCTGGTTGCTGCGCGGCGAGAAGCAGGCAGCGAGCAGCACGGCCATGGTGAGCTTTGCCACGAGCATGGTCGATCCATCTCTCACGCCCGTCTTCAGGTCTGGTATCATGCGCTTGGTCAGGACAGGCAGCTGCTCGCATTCTTCGCGGATGTAGGTCGAGGTGGTGCGCTCTATGTGCTTTAGGTTCTGCCATCGTGGTATCCAATTGTCCGACTGGCGGCGGTGGTTCTCTTCAAAGTTGGGGAGGGACTCGTTGAAGTAGTCGGCGTCGATATCGGCGAGGATCTGCCACAGGATCTGGCCGTCTTCGAGTTGGTTGAGCGAGGTGATCCTGAAAGGCAGGTCGAATGTGTTTACCTGGGAGCCAATTGTCAGCCAGCAAAAATAAAAAGACAGCCTGACGGCATATCGCCAGTGCATGACATACCCAGTCCAAGAGGGCCTTGAGCAGCTCGGGCTTGAAGTCGTCCATGGTTTTGTGTCGCGGGGCTCACGACCCGCCGGTGTGCGTCTTAATGGCTATGTGTGGTCTTGATTGCATGCGTTGGCAGCCATGCATTTCGAGGAAGCGGTGTTGCAATGTCTGGTAGAGGCTGCTCCACCACGCACAGGTTGTTCCTTGTACGGGGGACGTGTCGACGCGTTTGGTGAGGTTGGGTGTCCCGAACGCTAAGCCGAAATCCAGCAACTTCCGCGGGGCCGCCGTCTTCACCGCTGTGTGTGCTCGGATCGCAAGATGAGGGCAGGCAGGACGGAGGTCAGTCTACCAGCAATGTCGCTCGGGACATGACGCGCATCACGACAAGCCCAGAGCCCTTGCGCTGAGACGACATGCACGTCCCTTGGGCGCAGGCATCGCGGGGAAGGTGCCGCTGCAGGAACCCCCCATCTCACCGCACCACGACAGACAGGAACAGTCATGCTGCGCTCTGCTAGGAGCTGCTATGTGGCGTCTCACTTGGAGGGAGGAAAAAAGAAAGAAAGATAGTCGGGTAGAGAGTCATGTGACGGCCAGAGACACGTACGTGGTTGGGCGTATATGTTGTCAGAAAAAGCATTCATCCAAGCACGTCTCCCATTTCAATTTCCCATCTATAGTAATGATGCCTTGTCCATGAACTCCGAAATGAAGCCAAAACTCCTAGTCGTATAGCAGACGTCGATACAGTCTTGTTCGTGCCGACAGCCACCACCACTACCCTACCACCTTACTCCTTGTCATTCTGCGTCGTGACAATACCGTCCTCCTCAATCTCACACTTGTACACGTCGCTCATGGCCGACACCATCTCTAGTGCCGAGGCCGGCGCGGTAGCAGCGAAGCCCTTGATGATGTTGTACTCGTGGGTAATGACACCTGCACACATTTTCCATGTTAGCACACCTTTTCCTACACATATGGCTTGGCATGTGGAATCCATCCATCTTGTCTCTTACCCTGAGCCTTCCTGATAGCGTCCTTGCTCTGCTCCACAATCTCATCCGGGGTATCGTTAGGCCAGCTGATAATAACGGCGCGGTGAGGTGCCGTCGCCATGATAAAGGTAGCAAAGAGCGCGACGAGGACCGAAAGAATAGTGAAGCGCATTGTATCTGGCCTCCTGCAGCGAAGCGGCGTCTTCTAGGGGGAGGGGGGGGGCCTTGCGTGGAGCGTTCGGGCGTGCCGAGGCAGGTTACAGAGGGGTCCTTTGAGGCGACGACTGATGCCCCTATGTCCTTATCTTATGGCTTTCAGCGGGTTGTATATTAAGGTTTGTCGGTGTCGGTGTCTAGGTGCAAGGAGGAAGGTCAGTGTTGCAGACGCATGATGCCCAAAAGCGGAAGGCGGAAACAAACGTCATCGCCTCGGATGCGTCTCCGGAGACCAGCGCTGGACCACCCGTCATCCCTCCTCAAGCCAGTGCCATCTGGGCGATACTTTGTCCAATCAGACAAATGCGCCATGCGTGGAATCACCTTTTCATGTCGTGGGTTATGAGTGTTACAACAATGGGCTTATGTTCCGGACTTCGTGTTCTGCGTCACATCACAACGTTCAAGACAGCACGCACATGATACTGATTGTTGATTCTCTACTTAACCCGTGCCACCTAGCTCCAGGCTCACGACAAGTGCCACTGCAATATGTTCGTCAAGAAAAGGGGAAGGAAAAAAAAAGAGGCCGCCGACGTAGCGACAGTTGCTAGTGTTCGTACGTGTGCTCATGCTGAACGTCTTTCCTTTCGTGCACCAAGGTGCCGTAATTGTATAGACAAGCGATGGAATGGATGCAAGTTGTTGGGGGGTTAAAAGTGAAGGAGTAGAATACAAGCAGGTGAAGAAAGAAAAGAAGAAACAACTCCATGTAGTATCCCGTCCCCGTGCGCCATAAGATGCCCAAGGATGCCTAGGCTCCGTGGTGAGGATGATGAGGATGATGATGATGATGAGGATGATCGTGTTGATGATCATGTAGCCGTACTGTACATGATCAATCTGCCCGATGAGCGAGGGTATAGGCAACGAACCAACAGCCGAACCTGACCGCCCGCAGACAAGACCGATAGATAGAAAGATGGGCCCCTTCGACATGACAGCTCTAAACATCAGTATTGTGTACTGGTAAGCATGTTGCATAGTCACGTGCCGACGAGTCCATCTGATTCTGACTGTCCCATAGCTCGTCAAGTCATAACTTCGTCCAAGGTCTTCAAGTCATCCTAAAACCATTGTCCGTGGCCCCCGTTGATATGCGCCACACCGTACTGGTGCTGCTGATAGCCCTCGTTGTGTACAGAGGGGTTTTGCAAGTGGTGTGGGACTGAAGGGTTGCTCAAGCGGTGGGGCTGGCGATGAGGCTGGGGAGAAAGAATGGTGGGTCCATAGTTCGCGTTGGCTGTGAATATGGGGGCCTGATACTGGTGAGGAGGAGGAGGAGCGTAGACTGAGCTCGACTCAGAGCCTTGCCCTGTACCTGGAGATGCATGACCGGAAGATGCGTGGCCAGAAGAGGCACGGCCAGTGTATGCAGCGAGACGGCTCTCGCGCTCTCCAACCTTGCTCATGATGCGGCGACCATAAGGAGTCTGTCGGATCGAAGGCAAAATCGGACGCATGGCCTCAATGAGGTGGATACACAACTCTGCAGGAGCGAACTCAAGCGCCGTCTGAATAACGTAGTTGCCGTATGAATCGCGCATTAGCTGCTCAAGATGCTCAACGTCAAGCAGCTCCTCAATCATCATCGACTTGACGTGCGGCTCAGCGCAGCGGATGCACTTCTCGATGACGTTGGAGCTGAACTTCTGCTTTGACAGCTCACAGATCTTGCCCTGAAAGCCCTGGCACATGGGGGTTGTGAATGAAGCATCGTTGAGGTCCAAGATGTATTGAACCACATAGTTGCCAAAGGGGTCTTGCACAAGGTGAAAGCTGTGGGCAGTGATCTTGCGGATGAGGTCGACCTTCTGGAATCCCGAGGCATGGTCGATGCAACGCTGCAGAACGCAGCAGCCGTGTCGATGAGTGCCAACCGTGATGCAATGCTCGCCTACGGCATCAAAGATGAACTGAGCCTCAGGGGACTTGAGGTGGTTCAGGCACTTCTGGATAACATGGTTACCATTCAGATCCTGAATGAGATCAACCACCTGTCCGGACAAAGCTCGAATGATCATCTGTGTCTGATCATCCGTCGAGATGAATTCAATCATCTTCTGTAGAGCACGAGTACCGTGCTGGTTGAACGCAATCTGAACCATGGCAGGGGCAGCGTTGCGAACAAGAGTGTTGCGTTGCTCGTCGTTGCAGAACTCCAACAACTTCTGACAGAGGTAGTTTCCAAAAGGATCAGTCATGAGTTCGACAACGTGGGGAGCAGTTTCATCGAAAATGATCTGGATGTTCTCGACATTGCGCTCTTCAAGCTTCTTTTGCAGAAAGCGGCATCCGTGCTGGTCCTTACATAAGCTGTAAATTTCCTGGCGCGGCATGGTTTTCAGGTCGTAGTTCATGTACTTGTTGGCATCGTTCTGCAAGCGGCGGCTCTGGATGACACGAGCTTGGCTATCTTGTACTCGACCACCTGGTCCATAGGTAGCGTATGGGTTATATTGCGGTCCACTGCCATACATGCCATTGGGCGGGTAAGTAGGCGGTGTACCGTACTGGGGTCCAGGTCCATGTCCAGGGCCAGGTCCGCCTCCAAGATTGAGGTTGTTCATACCGCCGTTGAGCATCGACATTCCATATCCATAGTATCCAGGGTTGGCAGCTGAGACGCTTGAGAACTGCGACATGGCCGGCGATCCGACACTTGCTGGGACTCCGCCACTGGCAGCTGAAGTAACAGAAGGACCAAATGGAGCAGCGCTCGCATGTAGACCAGACTGTCCACCACGATATTCCGAGTCCCGGTTACCCATTGAGAGGTCACGACTGCTACGGTTGGACATGACATTTTGGGGGATGCGACCAAGACTGGCGTTGTGGTTATGAAAGTGCTGCTGAGCATGGGACGTGAAACCGATACCATTGGTTCCATTCACACCAGTGCTGTTCTTCAAGGTCGGGACGTCGTTCGTAGAATAGGACTGGGTCAGCTTCGGCATGGCATTGGTGGGGCTAGCGAAACTGAACTCGACGGAGCGACGGTTGCCGGCCATGTTGTTTTTCGGTGTGGTATCGACGTTGCCATTGCCGTTGGACCGGCCGGGCTCGTATTCATCTACCTGAGAAGCTTTACGGAAAGTGTTAGCGGGAAGTGACTGCTGAGCCTGATGGTGACGGTAACCGTTCCAACCCGTCGACTGGGCATCTGGGCCAGGGGATTGGGAAAATGCCAAATCAAGCGCAGCGGAAGAGGCAGAGAGCTTCGTACCATTACCAGCGCCGTCACGACGGACCAAGACAGGAAAGTCATCCTTGGTATTGCCCATCTGGAGAAAGGCCTTGCGTTTCTGTGAAGCGGAAGACTTGTCGTCTTGACCGAACAGAAAACCAGCCGTATCGATGTGGCCAAGGACAGAGGAAAGATCTGGCAGTTCCGAACGATTTCCGTAGTCCATTCGTGTAACGGGCATCGACATGCGGTTGTTCCTGTTAAGCCCAGTCAGTGCCTTGGAATGAGCAAAGGCATGTCTCAGGCGAACTTACTTGCGGGCCGCTGGGCTCAGTGGGGTGAAGTCGTCATTCTCAAAGTCATCGTGATCCTCATCAGAGTTGCGACGAGATCCTGGCATAGACTGCGAAGGCGGATTGTTGTTGCCGTTGCCACTGCCATTGCCTTGGATGTTGGACGGAGGTGAGGTGACTTGAGAGTTGGCCCGGCTACCGCGAGTCGTCATACCTGGATTGACGCTAGACATACTGAAACGATTCGGACGCGACAAGGCAGACGGAAAGCCGTTACCCTCGTAGTACTCAGGCGGAGTCGTCGGCTGGCTATGAGCGGGTCCGCCGTAGTGGGCTTCATTCGAGAAGCGGTTCATGTCAGCTTCGCCGTGCTGGGCTTGCAAGTTGAGCAGCTCCATTTCAGCGTCGAAACGCCGCTTTGCTTCTTTGAGATACTCGTGTTCGATCCTTTTTCTCTCAAGCTACAGGCTGTTAGCTGGTCACATGGACCGGCAGGTGCGTTTGACGGGAGGCAACAGTGTCGCTCGTGACGTGGGACGGGCAGAGATGGGGGACAGATGGAAATAGATATGAGAGAAGATAAATCTCAGAGCGAGACAAGGAAATGTACAGGTACAACGGTAGCAATGCTTTCTGCCGGCGGGGTTTTGTGTGGTCTTTGAGAGAAAGAAAAGAGGAAAGTTGTTTATCAAACTGTGCGTCGCAGAGTCGGCCAGACAAACGAGCTTGGCTGGCGTAATCTCACTTCCGGTAGGGAATGAGGGGCAGCGGGTGAGAGATATTAAAAGGCGCAATGAAGCAGACTTACGACTTGGAGCTTGTGGTAGGTCTGTCGGGATTGGTCGTTAGCCCAAACTCTTCTTCACCGCGCAATACATAACTGAACAGCATTCACTCCAAATAGCAGCGCAGAGCCATGTCTTGAACCGGTCAGGGCTCCAAGTCTATCCACATGATTGTGGAAGCTGCGCCGCTTCAACTTGCAAAGCGTTCTCGAGCGCCAGCACTTGCTTTCCAAATCCTACTTGTACGAGAGTGCCGACATACCGCTGTTGTAAATTCGGTCGGCTCTGCCGCCTGTCTACGCTGTTGACCGATTGGCGACAAGGGAGTACTCAGGGTCGGAATGTTGTTGGTTGTGAAGCGTCGGTGCAGCTGCGCGCGGCCATCGCTGTTCTGAGCAGCGCGATTCAAGGAAAGGAACGACGACTCTTCGCGAGGAGATCTAAGGCCGTTGCCTCCTCCCATGCCTTGGTAGGCCATGCTGACTAGAATACTAGAAATACACTGGCAACCAGGTCAGCGCGAACGTCCTCGAAGCTGGTGTGGGGGTCTGGCGGGCGGTGTGATGTCGGGATGAAAGCCGCGTCCACCCCTTCCACTGCTCGAAGGATGCAGATACATACAAGATAATTCGTACACAGGGCAAATGCCCTAACTTCCCTCACTACCCGCTGTTCTTGATCTTACAGAGTTCGGACGGAAACGTTGTTGGAAACTCGGTACGTAGGCAGGAATGGAAGGCGCTGTAGTGCGGGTCGCAGCAGCGCGCACTCGATGGCCTATGCACAGTACGAGTCGTGGGTAAGGACAGTCTGGGAAAGTCTGGAAGTGTTGGCCAACCGTTCAGACTTCGGGCGCCGAAAGAGCAAGTCTATGAAGCAGGTGTGGAGCGTCGGAATCACAGGTCAGGGTCCATCAGGGGACGATGTGGCGCGCAACTAGTGCTGGGGGGATTCCGCACATATTGCGCTTCTGCTGGTCGCGTACTCTGCCCAATTGAGGTTTTGGACCCTCCGGTTCCCGCAACCCTTCTATATGCTCAAGAAGCGCCCTGAGAATATCCAAGGCTCAAGATTCAATCGCAACTTGTGTGAGCGAGGCTGCGATGTGGCCCTGGTCTCCGTACCAAGGACTAACCAAGTATGACGGCTGACCTCCCTCACGTCGTCCCAACCATCTTGTACGGCTCGCGTCAACTGTTACAGCCTCCTTGCATTATTTGACATGACCCACTGCAGCTCGATATGCGCGGCAAACGTGGTTCTGGTTGCTACTCTACAACAAGTTCCAGGCCCCTGAAGTGGGATGAAGAGGCCGGCGAGTGATGGGCTGTTCATGCCTTCACGTCATCTGGCAGCCTTCGATTATGGAGGAGCCCGATCGGTCAGAACTGCATTGTCTGGCCGGACTGCTATACAAGCAAAGAGGGGCAGTGCAGCTTCCACGGCCGAAGGACAGGCGGGGCATTGATTATCTCAAACACCGACGCATGCCGCTACGCGTGCCGAGCCTATGAGGGACAGATGTCGTGCAGAAGTAGGTTGATTTGGGCCTGATGAGCCTAGCAATCGGGTCTTGCTCTCATGTTGAAGGAGTGGGGGGGAGGGGGAGGGCACATTACTACCAGATATCAGTCTGCGGGCTTACATCTTTGTCATTGTACTCTTTTCTTCGCGATATTGTTAATCTTCCTAGACAAGGCACATCTTTGAAGGTAGCCGATGCGGTTAGCTGGGGCCTGACCGCTCCCGTTTCAGGTTCAAAAAATAGGCATTTCCCCGCACGCGCTTTGCATCTTCCAATCAGCAAGGAGGATAGAGCGGGATCCGTGTAACCGGCTAAAAGCAGGCCAGAGTGGTGCTCCTGCCACCATCTCGCGGAGGCAACGCAGTCGAACGGGTTGATTGCTGATGGCTTCAGGTTGACAATTTTCGATTGAGATGTCTTTATAAGGTTCCTCGTGGCAGGAAGTCGCACGTGTCGCTGACCTAATCGCGCTGTCGTCCCAGACTGTCGGGATGTTCTCGAAAACAATGTGCATTTGCGGCTCCTGTTCCCATTTGTGCTATGCCTAGGTACTTTGCCGATGGTCTACAGATCTGGTGCATGGCACACGTGACGGCACAATGGGAATGTGCATTGCCATCATGGTGACGGCGAAGTTCAACTCAACAGTTCCAAAAGAGTTTGGGGAGTGGCTGACGTGCACTTCAAGACATAGAGGCCGTAATAATCAACAGCATTCCATATTGGAACGTACAGTGTAGTATATTTTAGTACGCTTCACAACTTGTGGGTAAGTTAGAGTCCACCCTTTCCTTTGAATTATTCCAACTACTAGTGATGCTTCTTTACCACTTCCGTTTGACGGTCCTCGTTACGTTTATCTGCCAGCACGGAAGGACCTACAGATAGCGAGTAAACCACGCGAATACTGTCACGGCCTGCTTGAAATACCCCCACGTAAGGTTCTTTTCGCAATCTCAGCTGCAGGTCTCTAAAAGGTAAGTGCGCTCTTTCTTCGGTCCCTTTAGCTTTCTGTGCATCATTCCATGAACATTCACGGTCCGCGCTACCACACTTAGATAATCACCATGGCGTTTCTAGCTCAAGTCGAATAGCATGCAGATGTACTCCTGTCTTTCCAACACGATGGGTACTGGGTAAGGCGAAGCCGAGGTATCGACTTGGATGGCGCGACTCTGCCGAACTAATCACGATTGGCGTCCTCCTATCCCCCTCTTGACGCAACCGGACCCGCACGGCCTTCAATGGTCTGTAAAGCTACTGGAAACTATTATATCTATCTTCACCTAGTATCTACGGCTCATGTTCACGCATCGCTTGCAAGGTCCACAGTCATGTCTGCAGTACTGCAAAACATACTCAAGCTTGTCACAACATCGATTGGTCATGTGGCCCTCAACCCTATTGTTACAGCAGCTCTCCTTTGGGTGTTGACAAAAGGCCCCCCGCAACTCCGTAGCCAGATTACGAACAAGATCGCAGCTCTTCGAGATCCCATACGGTATACCCAAATCCTCAAAGCGTTGAAGCTGTGTCTTGCGTTCGGAACAGTGGGTGTTCTTAACAAACAATTGAACCATATCGCTTTGAATGCAGGAAGAATTCGAAGTGAAAAAGCAAAATGGAACTGGAGTAGGGAGGTGGCGGTTGTTACGGGAGGATGCAGCGGGATTGGAGAACTGGTCGTCACGAGATTGATTAACAAGGGGATCAGAGTTGCCGTGCTGGACATTCAACAGTTACCTCTGAGTCTACAGGGTTGTAAGCTGTCACGCTCGTATAGCCACCTGTTTGCTATGCTAATCAAGGTAACAGCTGTAAACGTCAAGTTCTTTGCGTGCGACATCACAGATCCACACGCAGTCTACTCAACTGCGGAGCAAGTCAAAGCCAGTATTGGCGCACCTACTATCCTCATCAACAACGCCGGCATCCTGGACTCGCACACCATTTTGACCACTTCTGACGAGTATCTGCGGAAGATATTCGATGTAAATGTGCTCAGTAACTGGTACACTACCAAGGCCTTCCTACCGGATATGCTCCGGTACAACAAGGGCCATATCGTTACCGTGGCAAGTACAGCAAGCTTTGTCAGTGTTGGTGGTTTAGCCGACTACTGTGCAACCAAGGCGGCGATTTTGAGCTATCACGAAGGTTGGTCGTCCATTCTTGCTCCTCTACATAGTATACTCATCAGTCAACAGCGCTCAATCAAGAGCTCAAAGTTCACTACAACAGCCCGAGTGTGCTTACAACATCAATCCACCCTAACTGGGTGTGCACCCCGCTTTTCGCACCTGTAGAGTACGAATTGTCGAAGCGAGGTGTTGCCGTTATTGAGCCCGCTGTTGTTGCCGATGCCATCGCTCAGAGGATCATGAGCTGCAGTGGCGGACAGATCGTCTTGCCGAGCAATGCGAGCAGAGTCAGTTTGCTTAGAGGATTGCCAAATTGGGTGCAGGAAAGCGTCAGAAGCAGTGCGAGCAAAACTATCCATGACAGTGTACAGTAACTTGGGAATCATCGGAATTTCGGTCTGCGCACCTTCAACACAGCAAAGCGTCTGAGTGAGTTCACATGGTGTGTAGGACGCACGTAACCGCCACACTGCGGTCAAGGCTGCTGGGTTCGGCGAGACTTCTGCAATGGGACACTTGTATGGTGAGACGAGCATGACCCGCGGACGCAAAGATGCCGCATTGGGTAGTTTGAAGGGCAAAGTGTCGAAAGCTGCATGCATTGTGCCGTGTACGCATGAAGTGTGTGTGGGTTTCTTGCCGGGCTGCAGTGCCATGCGCATGGCTAGCGCGGCTCGGTGAATCGCGTGGCAAGTCGCCGACGAACGCGTCGCGTCTCCGGAAAACCTTCACTTTGCAATTGCATTGAGACAGCAGAGTTTATACCGCCATTTCATAGCAATAGCCTGTTCGCAACCATGGCAGAGCCACAGGAAGATATTCAGATGGACACGCAAGACATTGAGCAGGAGACGCCACCCCTGGATATCTTCATGGCGCCGTCAATCTCCAAGCCGGGCATCTTGAGTGGGAAGTCATACTCGCACTTCTCGCCCATACCCAAGCAGATTGCAGAAGACATGTCTAGAGAGGTCGTATTAGGCGTCGATGAAGCAGGAAGAGGTCCTGTGTTAGGTACTGCTCTTCCAACCGACTCAACCCAGCATAGTGACTAACCCAGTCAGGCCCCATGGTCTACGCCCTCTTCTATCTGCCAATCGAGCTCCACCGCTCCCTTCTCGCTGAAACACATCACTTCGACGACTCCAAGGTGCTCAAGGCCGACGTTCGATCAGACCTGATGCGCACGCTTTGCACCAAGGGCACAGACCTCTACGAAGCCGGCGGATGGGCAACAAGGCTGTTGTCCGCACAGGACATCTCGGCGCATATGCTGTCGCCATCTGTATACAATCTAAACGCCCAAGCTATGGACGCGACTATCGATTTGATCAAAGGCGTGCTGGCACAGGGTGTCAACGTGAAGGAAATATACATTGACACAATCGGCAAGCCGGAGATCTACCAGAAGAAGCTGGAAAGGATATGGCCAACCATCAGCATCACCGTCGCAAAGAAAGCCGACAGTCTATACCCTGTTGTCAGTGCTGCGTCTGTCTGCGCCAAGGTCACCCGCGATGCCGCACTCGATGTGTGCTATGAACCATACCATAATAGCGACCCAGAAGCCGCAGACGGCGCCGAGGCTCACGTCGCTTGGGGATCAGGATATCCGTCGGATGCGCGGACAACAACCTGGATGAAGCAGAACATGGATCCCCTCTTTGGCTGGGGTAGCGAGACGCGCTTTTCATGGGGCACAGCGAAAGAGTTGCTTGAAGGGAAAAAGGCAGAAGTCAGCATCGATTGGCCTGCCGAAGACGACGGTAACGACATGCGCATGACCGACTTTTTCAACGACAGGAACGAAGCGGCCGGAGACGAACTCGTCGACTGGTTCGGAAAACGCGTGACAGAGGAGATGGAGGTATTCTGATTCCGATCCATCGTTGCACGTACGTCATTGCTACCGAGCGCAGCGAAGCACACGACACCCTCTGAACACGATCCATGGAATCATTTCCTCGTGGCTGCAGCCTCACTCGAGAAACCACCCTTATCTGAGTAGGCAGGGCAGGACAGCCGGGCGTCTTCATCGGTCCGTTCAACGATCCGCACAGGGCACCAACAAAAATGACTGCATCGTTATTACACGCATATCCCCAAATACTCGTCGACCCACGATGACGAGTCCAAGCGCGGCCCAGAAATTTGCTAGCAATGGCGCATTCGCTGACAAGGAAAATCCTTTGTCTCGTTTAAATCGACTATTGCGGCGTGAACAGAACAGAAGATAGCTGCGAGCGCCCCCTTGTTGGGACCATTTCGGCGTATACATGTGCTTTTAAGTCTATGCGTCTTCTGTTGCGTGACGTCCAAGCGTGCACGCACGAGTATTGTTGGCATTGGCTTTATACCAACCATCGGCTCTGTTGTAGGGTCGCCAGTCGTTATCATTTCTCACCTCACGATTGCGTGATTAAATCGCAATATACAACGATATTTAACTGCCGCCGCCTTTTACTCTTTTCTCACTTTCAACAAATCCTCGTGAACCTACTTTTTATTTTCTTACGCGTCCGTAACCTTGATCTCATTCCGCCCGACTGCAGAAACATAGCACTTGACGGTTGATGCAGCAAGATCTTAAAAAACTACTCGTCCTACAAATAGAGCAGTGTGCCGACAACGCAGCATATGAACGCATCTCACTTCTGGAGTAAGGACTCCCCATCTTGTTACACCATTCAACAATACGACGCCGCAACTCAAACCGGTACACCCTGCAAGCAATGCGATGGCTTCATGGTCCCAGGACGACGAGGGGGAATAGCCGGACGTAGCCAAGGCAGCAACCAATCCACCACCACCACTCCAAGCACCAAACGTGCCAGATGCGAAGCGCCCCCACCCCCAACCTACCAAGATAACGCCATCCATGAAGAGCAAGACGAAGACTGCGACACCGACCGCGAGTACTACTCTTTATCACCCCCGCTCTCCCCGAAATCAACCGTAGTGCCAAGCGAGCGCGTGAGCCAACGAGAAGACAGCAAACGCAAGCATCCGTCACTGAAGCGGAAACCGAGCTGGGAACCGAGCCTGAAACAGGGGTTTGCACGACGTTCTTCCATCGATGCTGTTAGAGTTCACTCGGATGGTGGGAGAGTGTGGCGTAAGATGAACGAAGAGGCGCAGACTACACGGGAAAATGGGTTAATGGCTACTACTACTACTACTACTATTACTACTACTACTACTACTACTACTACTACTACTACTACTACTACTACTACTACAACCGCGATGCCCACAAGGCAGGATCCCGCGATGCCCACAAGGAGACTACACGGGAAAATGGGTTAATGGCTACTACTACTACTACTACTATTACTACTACTACTACTACTACTACTACCTCTTCTCCGCAACTTCCTCCCGTCTAGCCTCCACCACTGGTTCCGCACTCTGCCCATCACCATCATCGGCATTGTTCTTGTTCCCTTGTACTCGTGGCTGTGGACGCACAAGGTCGCCCGTCGGACTGAGTTCAAACGGGCCATTGATGGAGCGGTGGCGTGTTGCGCGGTGCATGTCGAGGCGGTGGTTGTTTGACGGGGGAGTAAGCGGGGTGACCGATTGGGCTGTTGATGTCGTATTTGTGCGTTGATGGGTGGATTTGCGCGGGAGTGTGGGTGGGTAGGGG
>LR132569.1:0-17959 GCA_900634815.1 Paradendryphiella salina | reverse complement strand
TGAACCCACATATTCTCAACATTTTGCAAGATTCGTGTTGTAATTTGCAATGCCGTACGCTAGGCTAGAATCATCTTGATATGCGACCGAACGCAGACCTATGGGTATCTTGAGCGCAATGCAATGCAAACAATCAAATAGAAACGCCCACCATGCAATAAGAAGAGCAATCGTAAACTGGCTCCAAAAATTCCAAACGCGAACCAAAGCCAACCCCTACATTGGGACTTGTAATGCCGTGCGGTTGCAGCCTTAAGCATCACATCCCGACTCCAACAAAACACTTGTCAAGGCTAAAAAGCCCAGATATATCCTCAGCAGTAAGCATTTACGGTGTGATAGACAAGTCCTGGCCGTCTTCCCGTATCATAGACATGAACATAAAATCCTCCTCGGCCTGTTCCAGGGCCATCTTATGACTGTGAGCACGCTCTTCCCACCCTAGACTAATTCCAGAGAGTTCCAGAGCCAACACCTTAGGTCGTCCAGAGCCGTAAGCGTTGTGGGGAATGTGGTATGTGAGTCCAGACTTGCCCGGAACTGGGCTTGACGTCCCTGAAGATGCGTCAACGTCCTCAGAATCATCATCTGTGAGCCAGGCCATTTCAATAGCATCGAGTCTTGCCATTGACTCCCGGTGCGCGGCATCCTGATGGGCATACTCCATCTTTCCAAACATGTCCTTGAGGTTGCGATCAAATGCATCTTTATACTCGCGCTCGCGCAGCCAGTGGTTCTCGTTTTGCAGAGCGTCGATAAACGTCTTGAGACCTCCTGGGACACTTCGTGGATCAGTAGTCTGTTGGAGTTGCTCGATGGGTGCAGTTTTGTTGTCTGTAGTGGGCTCGGCATCGTTGCGTCCATAATTATCAGCGTTGGCAAGGCGCTCCCTGAGAGCTTCCATTTCCAACGTCTGGGCTCGGTTTAGCTCTTGAAGCTCCATGATCATATCATGACGCTTAGTAAGCTCCTCTTGCAAGGCCTCGACACCCTCTGTCTTAGTAGTAGCATCCCTGACCTTCGCCAACAAATGCTCGATTTCAAGTTCTTTTGTAGCAATGACCTGCTCTCGCTCGTGTATCTTGAGTACAGTGACGCGGTGCTCTGCCGTGAGCGCCTGCAATTGACGCACAGCCTCATCGTCCTTCTTCCTGGCAGCCTCGACTTCCTTGGCTTTCTGAGCCCATGGTGTAGGTCCACGCTCAATCTCCATGTTGTTAGACAATACAGAAGCGTGGTCGGTCCAGTGGCGTAGACTGAGTGTGAGACCATTCAACTCCGCTGATTGGAAAACAGAGCGTTGTTTTGTATCCAAATCATCTATCGATGCCTTCATGTTGGCAATCTCGCCTTCGGAGAGTGAGTCCGGGTCTGAGATACTAGCACACTTTGCAACCTCCTCGATGAGGCTCCGTATGAAGCCAGAGATTCCTTCAGCCGCTTGTGCCAATCCATCGTCGAATTTTATTGCGTCGTCAAGACCGTCCGGAAGACGGGGATACATGTTGTCTTGCGACAAAGCTTCCACGGTCCGGAGTAATTTAGCCGCAGCCGCAAGCGCACCTTGTGTGGTGTCTAATGGCGTCTTGAAGTGCTCTAGGGTGTATTCGCACCCTTCCAGTATGTTCTCAGGAACCTTTTGAAGGGCAAAAGTGGCGAGATCGTACATGTAGGTAATGTAATCGAGGCGAGCATGAATAGACGTCACTCTGGATATGAGTTCACCTTCTGGCCGTTCAGCCAGGACATCCTGATGACTCAATAGAATGGCTTCGTGTGTCTTGGTAGAGCGTTCAAGAGACCCAGCAAATTCCTCGAAGTTGATAGTGTCTGCTTTCAGAGCATTAAGACCTTGATCAAGAACCTGTTCCACCGTAATCAGCTCTTGATAGGTTGGTCCGATGTCGGCAAACTCGGCCAGAGTCAGGCTACGAATAGCAGACCAGAGGCGTTTGCTGTAGTCTTTGAGGTCTTCTAAATGGCTGATGGACTGGACACAGACAAGCCTAGACAAAGCATCATCCAGTCGGCCTCCGCTACTCATCTGGCGGTTGATGCTCCTCAACACACTCATGAGCAGTTCTGATTTGCCAACAATTCTTTCCGCTGTGAGATAAGCTTGAAGAGATTCGCTGCGAGTGAACTCTTTAGATTCTGTCTCGTTCCAGATTTCAAGTCTTTCAGCAAGCTGGTCAGCCTTAAGAGAGATGAGTGAAGCTTCAATCTCCCGGGTCGTAGACAAAACCGTGGCAGCGCGGAGCTGTCTATTCAAATCCATGACCTCGTTAAATCGCCCAGTAGTGTCCTTCACTTGAGCTTCTGTCATAGTCTTAGAAGATTCAGCATCTGCCATCTTAGTTTGTAGGTCCATGACGAGGTCTCGGAATTTGGCGATGAGAGATTCGTTGTCTGCAATAATGGCAGCTTGCTCGGCAATCTGTCGTGTTTGTTCAGCGAGCTCGCTGTTCTTGGCTTCGAGCTCTGCGAGCATGTCCTCTTCCTGCTCGAGATGTTGAGCTTCAAGCTCGTCATTGAGTTCCCGGAGGTTTTCAAGATCCTGCACAATCAGTTCTTGCTCCGTGATCCTATCTTGGAGGTTCTGGTTTTGGTCGCTCAGCTCTGCAACCATATCCTCCCATTCGTTAGAAGCGTCCAGCTGTTGCTTCAAGTGATCGATGAGAGCGTCACATTCGGTGACACGTTCGTGAAGAGTGGCGTTCTCTTGCTCTAAGTGCTCTAGCTGGGTGAGATCGGCCTCCAGACCAGAAATCCTCGCTTCCTGATCTCTGTCTTTCTCCTCCGTCACCTCTTTGAGCATGATGAGAGCGTTCCTTAACCGGTCATTCTCGTGCTGCAAACGGTAGTAGCCGGCCTCCTGTTTTTGCTCTTCCGTCATCTCTGTTGTGAACAGCTCCGCTTCGTCGCGCAGTATGTCGAGCTCTAAACTTTGCTCCTCGACGCGCTTGCGTAATGACTCCATCTCTGCTTCTGCCTGGTCTGCCCTCTCCTCTGCCATTTCCTTGTCGACTAGAGCATCCTCTAGATCTACCTCATGATCCTGACGAGACTTGCTGAGAGCTTCATTCTCCTGTTGGAGAGCCTTTGCCTTCTCCTTCAATTCTAGCACCTCTCCGTATTGGGACTGACATTTTGCCTGTATCTTCTGTATGATGCCATTGAACCTATCCCGCTCATCTCTGACCTGTGTCAACTCTCGGAGCCTTTCTTGGTCTTCCGAATGTTGCTTCTCCAGGTGTCTAATCTTGGTCTGTAACGATTCGATATTGCTGTCGCCTCGAGATGGCTTGGCGACATTGCTATTTACTGATGATGCAAGGCTCGGTCGTGAAGTCGATGGTGCGGTACGAGAACTTTCGGCAGCAGGATTGCTTGAAATACTGGCGACGCTAGCTTTGCGGGTCGGTCCTCGGAGGGTGGATTGGGATGGAGGAGCTGCGACTGATTGGCGCTTACTTATTGGGGGTGGTCTGGTGGTCGTGCCAGGCTTCGGGGCGATGACGCTTGAAGGGCGAGCCCTGGGTGTGGTTGTCGGGGGCTTCGGTTTTGGTGCAGCGTTTCTGGGGGTGGAGGGTGGGGGTGGTGCTGGTTGTGATATTATGCTTGCGATGCTCGAGTCCCGTATGAACAATCCATGGCCAGGGGGGCATGTGAAGTAGCGCTCTCCGCGTACGGAGCCATCGTTCTTTCCGGTGGGTGTAGGGAGCTCAATTCCCACGAAGATCCCGTCGGATACGTGGATAGGCCCGACATATCGAACTATGCCTTGCTGCTCGCTGGTGGTTTCGACCGTCTGGCCGACCTTTATTGTAGCCATTGTTACTGGATGCTAACCGGTAGTAGTGCTCAGAGTGTGGGGAGAAGCAGGTGTGAGTAGCGTGGGGGTATGAAGCAGTCGCTACGTGTCGAGAAACTGCCGCGGGCAACGGGTGCAATTGCGGTGAAATGACCCTGAAAAAGTGTGGAGACTGCAAAGTAGTGGAAGTATAAACACGACAGTGCAAACGTAGCGGCTCGCAGGTGGTGCCGTCGTGATTTGCAGCATCTGGTGAATGTGGATGAGTTGTGTGTATACGACAGAAGGCGGAAGGAGCGAGGCGCCTACAGTCGCGAGCCGGCAAAGCCATGTCTTGGCGCGGCGATGACTCGCTTTCAAGATGGCGATGGCTCGGGGGAACACCAGTTGATCGCGGCGGCCGTACCCGGCGCTAGTGTGTTTCTCGCTCACACTTGTCGCGTTTTCTGGCGTTTTCTGATGTTGTTACAACATTCCCGCATGCCTATTTCCCTGCCAGCAAGAACCAAGCTCGGCTACCGTTTCTCCTTAAACCACTTCAAGCAACAAAAAGACGGAAATTTGCGCAGAAATGGGTACAAGTATAAAAGCAAAAGGATGCGCTCATAGTATACGACCGATCATATATCTTCCCCAAGTTCCCACTAACCTCAACACCCTCCTTCACATCCATAGACACTCTTCTGCAACCCCAGTAATCACTCTGCCTCCAACTCCCTAATCCGCTGCTCGATATCTGGCACAGCCCTAAGCTGCAAATCGATCTCTTCCTTCTCACTATTATGCACACGTTAGCACCCACTCTTTAAGAAAAACTTCTCCAATCCATCCCCGACAACAAGGGAACAGAGAAGAAAAAAAGTAAACTCACTCCTCAAGCACAGCCCTCCTCTCCGCATCCAACTCTCCAAAATAATACCCCCCCTGCCCATCAAACTGCAAGATCCTAATGTGATATTTCCACAAGCTACGTCGATGCGACACCGTCATAAGCGTAATACCCAGCCGTTTCGCCTCTTCATACATGACCCTCTCTACCTCGAGCGTAACACTACTCGTACACTCATCCAAGATCGCATACCGCGGGCGATGATAAAACAGCCTGGCCATAGCAATGCGCTGCTGCAAGCCACCAGATAATACATCTTCCCACATGGCCTCTGCATCGAAGGCGCCGGGGCGATCAACCAGCGCCTCTAGATCCAGCGTGGCTAGGATAGACAAGAGATCGGCGTCAGACACAGACTTCGAATGCATGTCGTGCAGTGAATCCGGATAGATGATCTGTTGACGTAGGGTACCGCGCGACAAGTACGGCCGCTGCGGAATGTAAAAAATATCTTCGAAGGGCGGTTTACGCACGCGGCCACCGTACACGGGCCACAGGCCGCCTAGGATGCGGAATAGGCTGCTTTTTCCGCAACCGTTGGGGCCCACGATTAGGAGGTGGTCACCCGGACGGACATGGAAGGATAGGGCGCGGACGAGAACGTCGCCGTTGGGCGAGACGATGGGCACCGAGTCGAATTCGATGTCGTGGCCTTCGGTTACGACGCCTCGGCCGCGGAGGACCGAGGCATTTTCTTCTGTGTCGGCCGACGAGACGAGGTTCTTTTCAAAATGGCCGGCTTGGATGTCGGCGATTACGTCGAGGAGGGTGGATACGCGCGAGGTGTAGCCTGCGAGTTCGGTGATTTCTTTGTACGAGAACATGACGCGGCCGAAGGCGTCGCTGGACATGAGGAGCATGCGGCGGTTGGTTACGAAACCTATAATCATACCGTGTTAGCAGGTCAATCTAGAGGGCAGAAAATTCTGCGTACTTTCTGTTCGGTCACCCATGCTCATCCCCCCTGTGCCAGGTACTTTGAAGAAGACTGGTACACTGCACAGCATCAAACCTAAAGCACCCCAAAAGTACTTGATCACAAAGTCTTCCATGATGCCATGGTAGAACCTCCGCCTAAGTATCCGATTCACATGCTTGATCAATGTGAAATAGCCCTTGTCAAGCGTATCCTTCTCCGCCTCATGGCCCGCATAAAGCGCAACCTCTTCACTCCAATCAATCAGCCTAGAGTGTTGGAATCGAAATTCTCCCTCCAACCTCGCCTCATCCGCTACGTATTTGCCAAAGGGTGGTGTTAGCGCTCTCATCACACTTGCCGAGATTTGAACGAGCAACGACATGAAGAATAGGCCTTCGCCGCCTACACTTCGTGAGAGTGAGTAGTTGTAGATTATGATGTCGAGAATGGGCTTCGCAAGGTTGGAGTAGAGTTCTGCGAGGGAGTTTGAGAACTTGGCCACATCGACGGTGATGAGTTGGTCGGCGTTTGCAATGCGGTCGTCGAGAGCGCTGAGCGTGTAGAACGTCATCTGCGAGAGGTACTTGGAGTGGATGTAGTTTGTAAGCCGAGTCCGATATTGGAGGGATAGTTTGCACTGATGGTATGACAGCTATAACCATTAGCAGCTTGGTCAAGGACAGATGGTTCAAGAGGAGTGTCCCTCGCACATACCATACTATTCGTGAATGTCGCCGGTACAGCAACACCCATCCACCACACCAACCCCATCAGAAACTCCCTCCCTTTCCCCCTCACAAGCGCACTAACCAACCTACCATCCAACTCAGCGACATAAAGGCTAATCATCGTCCGTAGCACCAAAAACACACTATGTCCAATAAGCAGCCTGAACTCTTTGCTCTTCCACCCCGGTATACATATCCTCAATAGCCGCAGCAGATTCTTGAAGAACTCGCGATTCAGCTCGACCTTCTTCCTGCCTGTCGCCTCCCCCTCGCTGGCTGTTGTCTTGTCCGCGGTTTTGGAGGTACGTCGCAACGCAGCGGCTTTCTGCTCAGCGATGGCATTTCGTATCCGGTTTATGAGGGCGATGAATAAAGTCAGGTACACGGCGCGCGATATGCGTGTTCGGTGTTGCAGGTATAGGCGGGTGAAATCGGCTACGATGGCCTTGGCCGAGGCGCTACTAAGGCGGTGCGAGGAGAGGGGTTTCGAGAAGACGGCCATGGCTATCGTGGGGGAGTCATTGGTGGTATTTCACCCGATCAGTCGCCGTACGCAACGCAGTAGTGACGCGCTCGCGGCGGGTACGTCGAGACAACTGCAGGCCAGTCTACAGTGATGATAGTATCGCTGGTACGCAGTATTTTTGTGTGCGGAGTATTGGTGCTTTCGGGATCTCGTAGATGTTGGCTGGGTATTAAGGTTTTCTGGGCTGAATGTCCTGTGAGAGGTTGTCGGTGTCGCACAGGCGTAGATTTGCAACATGTGAAGCATACCGAGGTATCCCCACAACACGCTAGACTGCTTTGAGCCATAAAGCTGGGGAAAGCTTTCACATGAACGATCACCAAGGTGGACGCATGACAATGTCATGACATTCCAAATTATCCAGACAGACAAAACTCATCACATTAGTTTTTCAAAACATTTTTCGACGACGCAAAACAATCACTGTACATATGCATGCACTTAGACTGAGAAGATAGTACATTGCCAAATCGCACCAGATTCCCGTTCCACTCAATACGAAAAGGGGCGTACCTTATACATCTCCTTCATCTCCGGCAGCGGCGCAAGGGACTTGTCCACAAATTCGGGAT
Organism: Paradendryphiella salina; assembly: GCA_900634815.1. Lineage (NCBI taxonomy): Eukaryota > Fungi > Ascomycota > Dothideomycetes > Pleosporales > Pleosporaceae > Paradendryphiella > Paradendryphiella salina. Next base: position 10,511 of record LR132569.1, on the reverse strand, counting down.
AAATATACCACGCCAAATCCTTCTTTTCCTTTTCCTTGCCACTCCACCCATTACCCAGCCAAGCCAGCCTATTAGCCCTCTTACCACCAGCACCAGCACCAGCACCAAGTCCCCTCTCATCCCCACCCCCCTCAAGCTCACCACAGTTAACATAATCAAAGTCCTCCCATCGTGGACTCAGCATTGCCTCAACACAATGTAACGTGCTACCCGGCCAAAGTCCAACCACAGCGCCCGTCCCCTTGTTCTTATACCAATTCCTACACTCGTCCGTGAAGACAGTGCCCGCGAAATACGCGTCTACATACTCTATGAAATCCCTCTCGCATGCTTCTTCGATAACCATGGCGGCAATATTCTCTTTTTGAATCTTGCGAATCGCTTTGACAATGTAGTCGCCGACTGTCTCGATCATAGTGGTGAGGCTGCCGGAGCCGATGGCTGCGTTGGGTCCGAGCATGGTGAAGAGGTTGGGGAAACCGGCGATGGAATGTGAAAGGTAGTTTAGGGCGCGCTCCTCCCATTTTGCGGTTAGGCTGAGGCCGTTGCTACCTGTGAGGGGAAACGGAGCAGGTGCAGAGGCCTGGAAGCCGGTGGCGCAGACAAGAGCGTCGATTTCATGTGTGACACCGTTGGCGGTATGGATGGCTGATGCAGAGATGCGTGTTATAGGGGCCGTGACGAAAGCGACGTTTGGCTGTGTTAGAGCCTCGAGGTATCCTGGGCCCGGGGTCAAGCGCCGGCATCCGGGTGAAAACGAAGGAAGCAGCGCTTCGAAGATCTCAGGCTTGCTTTTGAGCCGCTCTTTCATGTGATTCTCAAACATGGCCTTGGAGCCTAGTTGCAGGTCCGTTCCTTTCATGGTGACGGCGTGGATTCCATTGCCGTCTTCTTCGATGGAAAGTCGGAACTTGTGGTAATACTCCGCGTCGTTGGCAAAGCGGTCTCGAAGCTCCTTGGGAATGACAGATCCATTAAAACCGTACCTGTCAAAGAGTTTCTGGCCAAAAGGCGGTGATATCCATGTCTTGCCACGCACAAAGGTGCTTACATATGTACCTGGCATACGCTGAAGCGAGGGTACGATCTGAATCGAGGATGAGCCTGACCCGATCACGCCCACTCTTTTGCGCTCAAAGTCATAGCTATTTCTCAATTTAATGGGTGTGCGGCGCTAACAAGATGTGAATACCTACTTCGGGTTCCAGGTTGCAGAATGCATGACCTCGCCTTTGTAAATCTTGAAGCCTTCTATATCTGGCCAAGAGGGAGTGTTCAAATTCCCTCTTCCAGATGTCAACACATCTGCCTGGTCGTGGCTGATTTCTCCTGTGGCTAGGTTCTTGACTGTAATCTTCCATTTCGCATACTTGTCGTCCCAATGACAGGCCATGACTTGATGGCGCAGCTTGATGAAGCGATCTGCAGAGTACTTTTGAGCCACATCTTGAAGATATGACTGGATTTCGGCCGCTGGAGCATACAGAGACGACCAGATGGGGTTCGGTTAAAAAGAATACTGATACGAGTGAGCTAGCCAAAAGATTAGTAGACCATAGTTTCCGCTCAAGTGTATAGACTTACAAGGTACGTCACAGGCGCAGCCTAGATATCTACGATTGTCAGCTGAAGAATAATGGATCAAATCAAATAGAGTTTCCACGCCCAAGACTTCACCCACCTGTTCTCAAACCACGTACCACCAACACCAGCATTCTTCTCATAAATCATCAAGTCAACGTTCCTCAACCTTTCAGGTATGCGAATGCCGCAATAGATGCCCGAGTAGCCCGCACCGATAACAATGACCTTCAAACGACGCAAGTTCTCAACCGGCGTATCGTTGAGGTTAAAGGACGTCTTCGTGGGGACACTGGCTGTGTCACCGTCGGCGTGGATCGCCGGGGCATCAATAGGACGATTCGGTACTGCTGACATGGTGGGCAGAAAAGGAAAGTGAAAACAAAGAAGACTTAGTCAAAAAATGTGGTCGTTGCGACTTATTATCCAGGACTTTATTTTGAGCTCCTTGAGCTGTAGTTTATGTATGTCTAGTATACAAGAAGTACCGAAGGGGTATGGCGAGGAAATCGGTCGCATAAAGGCGACAGGATGGCTGGTGACCGAAATGCGCCCCTCGTCTATCCTTACCGTCGGTCGTATCGTACAACTGCCGAAGCAAATGGGTCCAGCGTTAGCGAGGGATGTCAACGTGTGGACCCGATTCAACAACCGGGTATCATACGCGGTAGACGGATATCATACACTGTAGACGGTTAGACGTTCGTCTTCCGCCTATCACATCACAGGACACCTCCGCTCCCGGCAGAAGCGCCACCCCAGACTCCACATGCGCCCCGCCACGCGCTGCTCGTGATTTGGCGATTTAGCAGCCGCGGAAGACTGCCTCCGCAATGACCTGCATAGTCGACCCGGTAGTTCCTCTTTCTCGTCCTGCGCCATGCATTTGGGAATCCACATAACCCTATAGGTCCCGATAGCACAAGCTGCAGAGTAATTGCATTGTAAGATCCAGTTGGTATTGTTCATGCGCGGGGTTCTTCAGTCTACCTGGGGACCGTGATGATCGCAATCTACGATACAGTCAACAAATTAGCAGGGTTTAAGTGACTGCCAAACATACCTGATTTCCAAGGGCGATAGACAACCTAGAGCCGTCTGGTTCCCAACCAAGACTGAACTCGCCATCTGTTCCCGGATTCCACTTGTCGACTGGCCATTCACTGGCGCGCCAGGTCGCTACTGGAACGTCTCTTTTTTCTACATCCCATATGGTCACGGCATCCGGACCCGCAGCTGCTAGAAGCGAGCCATCCGGTGAGAAGGCAATCTTCAGGGCTTCTGTACCATCGGTGGTAGGAAGCCATTTGACGCATTTGAATGGCTCATTCGCGTTCCATACGCGCGCCGCACCAGACATTGAACTTGTTGCAAGCAGTACCGGGGGTAGGGAAGCGCCATTGCTAAGATGGCTGGTAGCTGGTCTGGCACGGAATCCAAGATCGGTAGCATATTCGTCGGGGTATTCACGGGTCTGTAGTTGGATCGAATCGTTGGGATGAAGAATGCCAAGGTAGTTTTTTTGGTCTTCGATTCCTAGTACGGCGATGATACCAGAAGATGCGTCGTGTTTGACTGATTCCCACTGTATATCAGTATCCAATGTCCGCTGGGCGGTCAATGTGTCGGTGACTTCGTAAATTTTGAACAGCTTGATGCCGCAAACAACAAAGGCCGAGTCGCTGATCCATTGAGCATCTAAAATGGCCGTTTCTGTGAATTCGGTCCATGCTGGGATGGAATCGCAGTCATTCTTCCAGACCTTGATGGAGCCTTTCTCGCCGTCTGTCGAGATGGATAGTAGTAGGTTGCGTTCTGAGTTCCAGCGAAGCGTGTTGATCAGTCCTGCCGTCGAGGAGATTACATTGGAGGCCGTGCCCCCTTCTGTCAGCTTGATCAGCTTGTCCATCATCATCTTTTCGCCTACTTCGTTGAAACATTGTTCGCGCGCGGAAACGGTAAGTTCGTCGTCGGAATGCCAGCATAGAGCGGTAACGTCGAAGTTGTCGACTGGGAGGGACATATCAGCGGTGTGGATGGGCGGGGGTTGGTCCTGGCCGACGGCTTTGCTCACGACATGGACCTGCAGTAGAGATTTTCCTGCTGCAAGTAGTACGGGAGACTCAATCGGCCCCCATAAGGTGTGCTCAACCACTTTTTCGGGGTTCGGATGGCGTGGGACGAAGACGGTGCCCGGGGCGAGATCTGCTATAGCGATTGCCTCGGTCTGGATTTCAGCGTCCTGGCCTATGCTGAGCGTGGACAGCGGTATCTCGGCGACGGTGAGCGACTCGGCTTCGGAGCCCATGGGTTCCGACTCAGCACGTACGCTGGTGGTTACGTGGGGAGCGCCGTTGTGCTCGATTTCCATGGCATCGCCGTTGGCGTCGGGCTCGGGACGCAGTTCGACGCCATTTGTCGGCTTCGCCTTCTTGCGCTTGAGCGTTTTTTTGGGCGGCGGATCTGGCGCGGCGCCGTTGGCCTCGGTCGCAAGTTGGTGGGCGGGTATGCCCTTGTCGAGGGTCAACAGGCTGCCATTGCGCGTATAGGGCCGCCCGTGGTCGCTGCCGAACCTGTATCGGGGCTCCGTCTAGCAAAGTCAGCCCAGCTTCGATATGGAAAGTGCGCATGCGACGACGTACATTGCAGGCCTCGGCCTGGAGCTGGTCGAAGCACATGCCATCCTGCACCAGCCTCACGAGAGCGTGCGGCTCAATGTTCCTGGCGAAGGGCAGCGTGTCGGGGTCGCGGATCCAGCATCGCGAGAGGTGCAGCGCTGCATTGCCGAATCCGGCTTCTTGAAGGTATCGCCATACTAGTCTAGACGTCAGATATGCAGGCCAATCGAGCGCCCGTACAGGGAAAGGTACCGAGATAGTTCATCGCGTTGCTGCTGAGAGTCTCCGCCATGGCGCATTATGCACGCGCTACATGCGCCCCCCGTAGGATTTCAGCTGTATCGCGTATGTCTGTGAGGGTGGGTCTGCGCGATGCGGAGTCGTCGTGATGCTTGGGTGAGGTTCGATGGCTGGATGGCTACCTGCAACTACTGAACGCACACTTGCCCGGAAGCTAGTCCCCACACGGCGGCCCTGATCTTCGTCTGAGCGGCCTTCGTAATCCCTGTCCGGAAGGAAGATGCGAATACCGAGAGTCACGCCTGCATGCCTTCACCCTCCCAGCCAACCGTTTACCGCCCCTCTGTCTGCGCATTCTCGAGCAGCATCGCCAAGTGTCCTTCATGGCCCGAATCAACCTACCACCGCTCACTCGAGGCGTCCTCGCCGCCGTCGTCTTCTTCACCCTCGTCAACTTTGCCCTGCGCCCAAACTCGAATTGGGTGGAAAAGGTCGAGAAACCAATAATAGGTGTGGGCAATGGCGTTCCGTGGCTCACTATCGTGCCTGCATTCTCGGTGCCATGGTATCCTTGGGTCTTTGCGCTGGCGACTGTCGTAGAGCAGAATCTCCTTGGCCTCATTACCACCGGTCTGACTGTTTTCCATGGCGGACGCTATCTGGAGAGGGCGTGGGGGTCGCACGAATTCACCAAGTTCATGCTCTTTGTGGCCATGATACCCAACGTCCTGACCTATCTGCTATACCTGGTCGGCTACCTTGTCATGAGCAAAGGCTCTCTGAGGTGAGAGTTCTTGGATGCTCTTGATATGCCATACTGACCCAGCGCAGACACACCACCATCTCTGGTGGAATCGCCATCCAGGCCGGCTTTCTCGTCTCCTTCAAGCAACTCGTTCCCGAGCACACCGTGGCCATCGCTAAAGGCCTCATCCGTATGCGCGTCAAGCATTTCCCCGCCATATTCCTTCTCACAAACACGATATCGGGCATTGTACTAGGCACTGAGACAGCCATGTTCTTGGCCTATTTCGGCTTCATGACCGCCTGGATTTACCTTCGCTTTTACCGCCTCAGCCCCTCCCTTTCATCCACAACCACTGGAGACGGGTCCGTCATACGCGGGGACGCCTCCGACACTTTCAGCTTTGCCCACTTCTTCCCAGAGTCAATGCAGACACCTGTTGGCGCACTGGCAGACGGAATCTACAACATGCTGATATCGCTTCAGGTCTGCACACCGTTCTCCGATCAGGACATTGATGCAGGCAACGAGCAGGCTACTGCCCGTGCCGAAGGTGGCCTACCGAGCATCATGAACCCCAACAGCAAGGGCGGCCGTGGGGGATCATCACGCGCTGAAGCAGAGAGGAGAAGAGCAGTGGCTCTAGAAGCGCTGAATGCGAGGTTGAATGCTGCGGCATCCCGGGGCCCAAGCTCTGTTACACCAGCCGCGCCTTCCCTCTCTGGGCCCTCTGAATCGCTGGGAGAGACAAACTATGAGCCTGATAGACCCGAAGCTCCGCCAAGAACAGCGACTTAGTACAGGCGCCACTCCAATCGCTACCAGATCCCTTACTCTCACATACCACCTTTGGGTTTGATGATTGGGTTTTGATCGAGCTTCCACCTCACGCGCATGGTTGCTATACTCGAAAGCAATGCATTGGGTTGGCTCCACAGCCCCTTGTTGCGCTGCCGATAAGCTAACGATCGGTACCACCTCATTGAACTGAGCCGGGAGTGTTGTGTTATTTATACCCGTTGCCGTCTTCTAATAGACTACATTCTGGCCTCCAACACCAAGTAACGCGATTGACTACTGTCTTCAAGCAGAACATGATCAGGATGCAACGTGTCAGTCCGCTGAACTGTATAGAGCGGATATGTCGTTCTCAATGCCTAATCGAGGACACCATCTCCCATAGCCTTGGCACTTTGTCCATCGCTGTGGCCCTCACTCACTCTGCACCCATCCTTCAAGATCACCGTTCCGCTCATGCTTCTAGTAGGCAGGTACTCGGGCTACGTACAGCATGGACACGTACGGCATTTGACAAGTGCGATTCCCCTTCTACACTCAGTGTTGCACAGCACGAGCAGCCAAGTAGTCCCACTCGCGATACCATACTATCACTCCATTACTCTCTCAAATTAATGCACGGTGAAACGCATTCTGTAAGCAATGTGGATGATGGGCTCTTTTAGCTTCTGAGCTTTTGGTGCTTTGAGTTTGAGGGGAATACTTGCATGGTGGAAGGGTTCAGGAATATATAGTGGCTAGCATCTACTACAATAAAACTTCCTTGACGAAAAGTAAAATACGCCATCATGCACATGCGGAATCCCCGTCTTCTCCAGTAAGCCCGTCGGTGCATAAATCTGGACGCGATGCAGCGCAGCGTCGCCAAATGTGGGGTTGCATCCTCGGCATGCGGTTCGCCGCCAAGGCCCGGAGTGCGGAATTGCTGGAGTGAAAAAATTGTTTATCAGGCTACCCCTTCCCCGCTAGAGCCATTCTTACTTTCCAATAACCATGAGCTTGCACGCCATCGCCAGCACCCAACGGGACAATAACCCCGCGATCACATCGCGCAGACGAAGACGACGACGACCTCACTGAGCGGAAAGGGATCCTGCTGTATATAACTTGCTCTAAACGAAACTTTTGGAGAAGCTGTTCAGAAATCCATTTCCAGCGCTTCAGGGTACGCTATTTCACTACTCCCATATTTCCATCTGTCACCATGATGATCTTGTCGTTATTATAAAGATGTTAGACTTGCGATCAACCATGAGCGCACAAAGACTTTCTGAGAGACTTCCACCCCACCTTTACTTCCACTCCGCGTCTTCTAGGGCTACCATGACTGACGCGTTTCAATAGTACACAAGCCTGAAAATCTTTATCCTCCACACACCTCTGTCACGTCAACATGTGCGGTATCATTGCAGTTATCCATGGCGACCCGAAGTCGCAATCGGCGTCTGTCGAGGTGCACGATGCTCTCTACTTGCTCCAACATCGAGGCCAAGACGCTGCCGGCATAGTTAGTTGCAGCGCTGGCGGCCGCTTCCATCAATGCAAAGGCAATGGTATGGCGTCCAAGGTCTTCCAGGACGGTGCCCGTGTCTCAGACCTGCCCGGATTCATGGGTCTGGGCCACCTACGATACCCCACCGCCGGCAGCAGTGTGAACGCTGAGGCTCAGCCATTCTACGTCAACAGCCCATACGGCATCTGCATGACCCACAACGGCAACCTAATCAATGCGCCAGCCCTGCGCCAGCGATTGGATCATGAGGCGCACAGGCACATCAACACAGAGAGCGACAGTGAGCTCATGCTCAACATCTTCGCCGACGAGCTCAACGAGACGGGCAAGGCACGTATCAACGCTGACGACTGCTTCGCTGCGCTGGAGAGAATGTACAAGCTCTGCATCGGCGGATGGGCATGCACGGCCATGCTAGCTGGTATGTAGACTGAACTTGAAGCGCAATTAGCTTCCAAGTCCTTCGGGCTATTCTATTGGTGCATTTTCTAACCGTACCAGGTTTCGGTCTCATCGGCTTCCGCGACCCGTATGGTATCCGACCGATGGTCCTGGGTTCTCGGCCGTCGCATGATGGCAACGGAATGGACTACATGATGGCCTCTGAGAGCGTAGCGCTTGTTCAATGCGGCTACAAGGACTTTTTCGACATTTTGCCTGGTCAAGCCGTCATCATCGAGAAGGGCAAGGAGCCCGTCTTCCGACAAGTCGCCAAGCAAGAGGCATACACCCCAGATATCTTCGAGTACGTCTACTTTGCTCGGCCAGACTCCGTCATCGACGGTATCGATGTGGATGAGAGCCGACGCAACATGGGTTTTACGCTCGCAGAGACCATCAAGAAGCAGCTGGGTCCAGAGAGGATGGCAGAGATTGACGTGGTGATGCCGATTCCTGAGACGTCCATTACATCGGCTCTGTGCGTCGCTGAGGCACTCGAAAAGCCCTACGTGCAAGGCTTCGTCAAGAACCGATACATTTTCCGCACTTTTATCATGCCGTCGCAAAAGCTACGTCAGAAAGGTGTCAGAGCGAAATTGAACCCGATGAAGAAGAAGTTTGAAGGCAAGAACGTACTACTAGTAGATGATTCGATAGTCCGAGGTAAGTTGGGCTCTGTGGACTGACGCACTGGCAGCCGACTACCCATGAGCGTGTACGAACACTAACTCTCGCATTAGGCACAACGTCACGTGAGATTGTGCTCATGGCTCGTGAGGCTGGCGCCAAGAAGGTTTACTTCACCTCGTGCGCCCCACCGATCACCTACGCCCACATCTACGGCATCGACCTTGCATCTTCTTCAGAGCTGATTGCCCACCATCGCGATTCAGCAGCTATTGCCAAGCATATTGGCGCTGACGACGTCGTCTACCAGAATCTCGAAGATCTCGAAAGCGCATGTGCACGCCTTTCGCCGCGCGATACAGCGACCCAAAAATTCGAGGTGGGCGTCTTCTGTGGCAAATACGTCACGCCTGTTGACGCGGGCTACTTTGAGCATCTTGAGAAGGTGCGTGGAGAGTCTCGCAAACAAAAGGTCATGGAGAAGGCGCGAGAGGCTGTAGTGCATGGCACAGCCAACCCGCAGCAGATCCGCATGGCTGCCAAGGGTGTCGTAAGTTCGACCGAAATCACAGACCGGAATAATTCAAGTTACTAACTAGTATTACAGGAGGTTGATCAACACGGGAACGTCATCCCCTCAGACGGTGTTGCTGGCTCGCCTGATTGGCAGCCTGTCAACGGTGTCAGCAGCGCCCCCACCAGCGATGCCCTTGCTAATGACAACGGCGAAGACCGTCGCGTTACCACCAGCCAGGATATCAGCTTACACAATATGAATGACTTCAACTAAAAATGAGGGCAAGAGGTCTTTGCAGGCCTGGCCGGGTAGGCCAAAGACCTTACGATTGAGATGACTGTATGCGCCACGGTATAGACTTCAAAGAGGGTGTATAGCCCATAGGCTGGGTGTAGGTGAGATTGAGTGTGAGCATCTACTCACGATCTCTCCCTTCAACAATCCAACATTTGTTCGCACATGCCTTGGCCCGTCAGCCGGGTGTTCCCGTCTCATTGGTACATGCGTGCGTGCCGTTCGTCGGATCCCACACCATCGCAACATCGAAATCAGGCACAATGCGTCTTGTAGTGTGCATTGCATCGCGTTGCAGTACATCGATGCGGGAGAAGTTCGCACCAAGTTTCTTGGTGTTCTATGCCGCTATTCACCATAAAGTTGCATCCACGGTAGGTTCTACGCGTCTTCATGAGATCTCGATCCTACCGCTTGATCAAATGGAACGATCGCATATAACTCAGCACTTGTAGGTTTCCATCCATACTTTCTTGGGAGGTTGTTGCACTTGGTCACACACTCGACAACGCAAGCTGCCAAATCAGCTTATGCATGACGCTCCTAAGCCACAAGAAGGTCATGTTTTCCCAGTAGGCAGCTGTCAGTCGCGGGCCGACCTGTGCAACGGCGGGCCGGAGATTACCATCTTCACCATTGCAAGCCACGCCAACCGTGGAGTGCGCATTATCTGCAAGTTGCCACAATCTTGGGCTAGCATATAACACATTGTCGTTCTACGGTTCTCGAATTGGTAAGTGTTGCTCTGGACATGAAAACTGTGGCGGTCGGGTGCGCAAGCAAACTGCCTCAATGATAGCTATGTGATCCGCAATGTGGCAATCGTGTTGTCGTCGACGAATACGATGAACAGAACTGCAAGCCCACCAGCCTGTAATGAGGAGCAGTCTTCGTATTCTACACACCATAGCAAGCCATGGCGAACCTGGAGGAGGCGCTTTCGAGGGATCTAGACGATGGGAAGAAGTGGGTGAAAGGTGGACGTTGGCGAAGAAAAATATACAAAGAGGGGGTGGTAGAGAGTAGCAGCATAGGGTAGATAACAATCAACAGCTTGACATTTAGCTTCTTAATTCTAAACAATCAAATGTTCGTATCACGGCAAACCTCGTCTCCACAGGCTTTCAACCCCTCCCC
>LR132568.1:0-17962 GCA_900634815.1 Paradendryphiella salina | reverse complement strand
AGACTGCACTATTTTCAACTGGTGGTATCTATAGCCTATAACAATATATCTGTCACTCTGGTTCCCTAGCTCGTTATCAGCAGAGAATAACACTGTACCAACAACACTATACTTCCTCTTCACCTACCTGCACTATTACGACCATGACGGCGCTTGACGTGACAGACGTCACCGCGAAAGCACTCAGCCTGAGCCTTACCACATTCGGGATGCTGTTGATAGCAGGTTTTTGGCGTGTGTTCTATATGAAAAAGCTCCATCCTCTTTCAGAGTCCCCAGGATTGTGGTATGCGACTTCATTTTCCGTTGTGAGTGCCATCATCTCGGTAATAGGCAAGGAGCCGGAGTGGATGATGCATCTTGCAAAAAGATACGGAAGTGAGGCACCCCATGATATCTATACAATACAAATTCCAACATAATGTAGCAGATCGCCCTATTCGTGTATCACCCACGTTACTACTTTCTTCCAAGCCCTCAGCCTTGAAAGACATCTACTGAGATCCCAAGTGCAACCTGAAAGGTGGTGTGTATCGCGGTGGGGCACTGGGTTAGTACAGCTCATGCATGGACTGAACTTGACCCAAATGCTGACTTCGTACGCCAATATTCAGGCCCTCCCTACCTTGTAACAACTATAGACGGAGATCAACATCGCAGGTTGCGCAAAGCCTTGTCCAATGCACCGTGGACTATTGGGCCACTAAAAAACGTATGGGAGTCACGCTTCGACGACCACAAGTTGCTCTTCATCAGGAAGTTTCGTGAGCACGCCAAAGCCAATCGTACAATATGTATATCCGACAAGGTCGCAGAGTTTGCAGCTGATATCCTGGTCATGATCTCGTTCACGCACCCGTTCGGAAGCGTCGAAAATCAATACGACGAGAAAGAATTGCTCAAGAATTTCCGCAGATGTCTTTACTTGTTCGGCTTCTCGGGAAGATTTAGCTTCTTCAGGGAGACAATTTTGCAGATTCCGTTCCTGGCCCGAGTATTTCTGTCTTCTACATCCAACGAAAGCGGACTGGGATGGTTGATGTGGGAGGCTGATCGCCAGGTTTCTAACTGTGAGCAGCAAAACGCCGAAATGCCATTCGAAGGCAAACTGGACTTTTTACAACAGTAAGTCGCACAAAATGTCTACGAATATGATGAGATGCTAACGGTGCCAAGTTGCCTTGATGCTTACTGCTCAGACGGCCCTCCCTTGACCCCGGTAGAGAAACGCGCTCACATCACACTCCTCATTCAAGCCGGAGCCGATACAACGGGCACAGCATTGGGGTCGACTCTTTGCTTCATCCTCACCAACCCTGCTGTCTTAGCACGAGTAATTGCCGAGATTGCTACGGCCGAAGCGAGCGGTCTACTTTCCACGCCAATTCTCTACGATGAAACGAGACAACATCTTCCTTTTTTCTTGGCATATATTAAAGAGAGTCTTCGGCTTGATCCGCCAGCTCCAAACCTATTCGGCAGGGTGATACCAAAGGGTGGCAAGGTCATCGACGGACACTACGTGCATGGCGGTTCAGAAGTTACGTGTTATGCGTACAGCATTCAGCGGAACAAAGCGTTCTACGGAGAGGATGCAGAAGAATACAAACCAGAGCGATGGATGCAAAACGAGTAGAGGACCTTCGAGTTGGAGGCGGCTCAGCTCACTTTCGGTATGGGCGCGAGGATCTGCTTGGGGAAAGATGTTGCACTGATGGAGTTGCATAAGTTGTTGCCCCAGGTAAGTTTTCACTTTAAACACGTCATACTGTGTCAGCATACTAATTGGTAAGATCTTTCGTCGCTTCGATATGGACGTCAAGCAGCCTGGCGAATACATGGTCATCGGCGGCGTCGCACACAATGGGCAGTTCTTTGGGAACTTAACGCTGAGATGATAATATCAGTAGGGCTATTAGAAGGGATTTTCATGGTAGCGCAGTATGATTGGAGACTATCTGGCCCTGAGCAACCTCGTGCGAGAAGAGAGGAGACCGGGAGTGTCTAATGTAAATCACAAGGGCTAGGAAGATAGTGTCCAAAAGAAATTGATTACCATCAAAGATGCCAGAGTCTATCACGAAACAGAAGAGGCTTCTGAGGGCTAAACGCCGTCATCCCTTCACCTTGGCCACTTTCCGAAAGTGGCGCGCACAATAACTCCACTGTTCCTCTTAACAGTGCTTTGAGCTGTTTTCAGCCTAGTTAACAGTATATTGATTGCTCTTGATGACTTCGCCGATTGTTTCTGACACCTATCCGACATTTAGCGCGTGTGACAGGAAACCCAGGACAGAGTGCTCTACCTCATTGCGTAGTAGATCCCGTGGATCTCTGGCTTAGCATCATACCGCTTTCCATTGCGATATGACACCTTTTGGTGTCTCAGTGGGAATAAAGGCAGATACGCATGGGCGGAGTCAACTTGACCCTTGTCCTCAGTCAGTGCACCCGCACGGCGATGTTTCAACTCCAGGGAAAATCTTACCGGATCCTTGCGGTAATCCAAAACACTTCCAATAGAAAAGTGAATCCAGGATGCATCGGTAGCTCTACCGCAACTGCAGGCTGTGTCAAAACATAGCTGGCCCTTCCTGATACGGGCGCGGTGGGTCAGACCGCAGTCTGGACATATCTGGCCAGCGCGGGGCTCGCAGCCAATGGGTGGCGCATGACGGCCATTAACCCGAAGTACGTCGGATGAGGGACATTTTCGGGAAAACGTATGATTGCAACCCCGACAACAAAGGTGCTTGAACGGATGATCGCCTTTGAAGTGGACCAGTTCGTTCTCCACGCCACATTCGCAGAACCAGACACCGTCCCCGACGCTTTGACCGTACGTCTCGCAGACGATGTTAGGGTACTCGTGGTCATCCCAAATATGTGCGTTTGGTGGACTTTCAGCGCGCACGGCCCGACTCAGATCCTTTTCGAGACGGATGGAGGACTTGGCCTTCTGGGGAGAGGCGACCAATGTACGCACAGCGTGTGCGACTTGGATTAGTTTTGTCATTTTTTTTCAATTCAGAAAGTTTCTTTGTCGTGTTTTCTTCTTACTGTATTGTGATGTTTATGTTACTTTGTGGCCCTTGTCAGGAAGAATAAGGAGCCTTACTTATAGGTAGTATTTGCATGGTTGTATACGTATGTAGGTGTGTTTAGTGGGTATAGTATACATTGCACTGTGTATGACCAAGTTAGACTTGCCTCCGGTGCGCACCAAGCATATATATATATACTGAGTACAAACAATGCGACATATCTTGAGGTGTCAAAACAAACATCTCCAGTCTAAGACATAGTTTCAGTACGCAAGTGAGACCGTAAAGAGAACTGGCCGTTATGTTCAAGATGCGAGTTATCGCTAGGACCAGAATTGAATGACCTCCAAGATAATGTGCTGTGACTGTCTTGGCGTCCGCGTTGTCTCGTTGAGTCAGCGCTCTCATCGGCTTCCATGTTGTCCGACATCTGTCCATGAATTTGTAAGCTCTCTCGCCTCGGAGGAGCTTATCATCAGGCTGCTGATTTTCCGCAGAGGGACGCCTAAAAGCCAATACCTGGGTATGTCTTTTCTTTAGACCGACTAGATGCAGCATGTCAACGTCGGACGAAGAGTCGAGAGTACGATAGACAGGGAAAGTTGCATGAATGCCTGGAGCAAGTCACGGGCACCGATATACATACCTAGCGGGGCAAGCCCGCGTTCGGGCCACCTCGCCTAATTGCTGGGCAATCTCCTCCAACACGGCTCTACCGCAACCACCTTGATTGAGGCTACAAAGGCAGCCAAGTCTATGACTAACCCTCGACATCGCTGTCCGTTCTGGGCATGCATTTCGGCATGCCGAGGAGGGCACCGGCTAACTGGAATTGGAAAGTAGTTGTGTCTAGCCTGCCCCACTTCCCACGCGATTGGTCCCGGCCATCTGGCGGTGACGCGATGGAAAAAAAGGGCTTCACCATGCGCGAGACCGTCCACTTCGACTTTCGTGATACATTTGCTTACATGCTTTTTTTATTATATATACACAGCGTTTTGTAAGAGATTGGAGTCGGTCGATTGGAATTGCTGTCATTACAACAACCTGGGATAGTCTTACTGCGCTGTGCGCCATCTGCCACCGCGACACCGGTTCTGTTTTCGCGCGAGCCGAAAGCTTACCGTGTAGACATTGACTTGTACATTGAGCCTCTACGGCATCCGATACACGTGTTTAACACGGGGCACCTGTCGGTGGTATGGAACAAGAGTCGGAGATCCAGCGACTACCCACAGCAATGATTTCGGGGAAAGACGAAGATGCAGCTCTGGAGCAGAGAGCAGAGATGGAACAAGACATATCAATCGCAGAAGATGGGAAAAGGAGGAGCAAACTGAGAATGGTTGCTATCGTTACCGCGTTATTTGTACGTTTTCACTTTCCCTACAGCACACGTCAGTCGTCGCAGGCTTCCATCTCGGTCGGGAATGTAAGAAACGAAAACGATGGTGGCTGCACCTTTTTCAACCTACAAGCTCAAACAAACAAGAAGCCATGCCCGTCCCAACCACTCCAATCCATCCACCTTTCCCATAACGCCTCCCACCACTAACAATACCCAGCTCTCCCTCTTCGTCTCCGCCCTCGATGCAACAATCGTCTCCACCGCCGCCCCCACAATCTCCGCCGACCTCTCCTCAGCCGCAGGCTACACCTGGATCGGCGGTGCCTACCTGCTCGCAAATGCTGCCTCGGGCCCCATCTGGGCCTCCTTGTCCGATATCTGGGGACGTAAACTCATCATGCTAGCCGCTTTAGCTCTCTTCTTCGCCAGCTCGGCCGTCTGCGCGACAGCGAAAACGATGCAAGAGTTGATCATCGGGCGCGCGTTCCAGGGGACTGCTGGGGGCGGGTTGATTCTACTAGTGCATGTGTGTATTAGTGATTTGTTTAGTTTACGGCAGCGAAGTTTACTTATGGGATTTGCCGAGGGTATTTGGGCTTTGGCAGGAGGGATTGGACCGGTGCTTGGGGGGTTGTTTGCTAGTTTGATTACGTGGAGGTGGTGTTGTGAGTGTTGTTTTCTCTTTTCCCATCCGTCTGGTCTCTTTCCCTCTTTTTACCTGTTGAGATCCGCGAGCCCATGGGCGATATCATTCTGACGAGATCCCTTCTTTCTCCACAGTCTACATCAATCTCCCCATCAGCGGCATCGCCTCTATCCTCATCCTCCTTTTCCTTGATATCCGCCACGAACACACCTCGTTCCTTGACGGCATCGCAGCCGTAGACTGGTTCGGCATCTTCACCTTCCTCGGCTGCACCCTGATGATACTCCTTGGTCTCGATTTCGGCGGGGTGCTGTTCCCCTGGGATTCAGCAAAAATCATCGCCCTACTTGTCGTCGGCAGCGTCATGATCTTCGCCTTCATCTACAGCGAGGCAAAAGTCGCAAAGTACCCTTTAATCCCCATGACGCTGTTCCGCCGCCGCACAAACATTGCGGCATTCAGCGTCGTGTTTTTCCACGGCTTCGTCTTCATCGCAGGCGAGTATTATATGCCGCTTTACTTCCAGGCTGTTCTTGAAGCCTCGCCTTTACGGTCAGGTCTATTGCTTCTCCCCTTCATCGTTACCGGTGCGCTTGCAGGCGTTTTCTGTGGCGTCATCATGCACAAGACGGGCCATTTTCGCGAAATCATGTGGGTGGGAACGCTCCTCTTGACCATTGGTTTTGGCCTCTTCATCTCTTTTTCTGCGACCACTTCGACGGGGAAAGCAATCGGCTTCCTCATCGTCGGCGGCTTGGGTTCCGGGATCCTCTTCGAAGCCCCTCTTATTGCTATTCAGAGCCAGGTTGAGCAGCACGATGTGGCTAGTGCGACGGCGACTTTGTCGTTTATTCGTAATATCGGCGTCTCGGTTTCTACGATTATCGGTGGCACTATATTCCAAAACTCAATGCAGAGTCAAGCGGGGACTTTACGTGATGCTGGGCTGCCGCAACGCTTGCTTGATCAGCTGGATGGCGATAGTGCAATGGCTAATGTCATGCTTCCGAGCACGTTGACGAACTCGGCGTGGGAGCTCGCTGCCAAACAGGCGTTCGCGTATGCCATGCGGAACATGTGGATTACATACACGGTGCTTGCCTTTTTGAGTTTTGTGGCGAGTTTGTTTATTGAGACGGCGATTTTGGGGACTGAGCATGTGGAAACTGTGACGGGGTTGAAGAAGATGGAAAAGAAGGCGAAGCCTACCGCGACAATGGACAGCCCTTAGGTAAAGAAGCGAGTGACAAAAAGCAACAACAGAGAAGAGATAAGCTTGTGGTTGGAATAGAAACTTGGACATGGTGACGACAAGTCAATTGATATTACAATGCCAACTATATACCGTCCATCCCCAGCAAAAGACATTTAGTAAGGAATACCATTAGTAATAAGCTGAAAGCGATCATACGTGCCCGTCGAATAACTACCCCTACTCTTCTCAATCAGCCCCCGCATATAGTCTGCTGCCTCTCTCTCACTCTTATCCAGGACAAAGCGATCGCGGAAATTCTTCATCGACTCAGGTTTGAAGCACGGCAGACCACTGTCCAGCATGACCTGCACGACATGGCAAAGATGCTCGCAATGCTGGCGACTGGCCAAGAAGGCCTTGACGGTAAGTTCTTCGAACCAGCGGTACGCCTGCGATGTGTACGGATTCTGTGCGTTTTTTCCAGACATGACGGCAATCATTTCGGCCGTGAGTTTGAAGGGTGCGCGCTCGAATTTTATACCGCCAGGTGCGATGTCGAAGCAAAAGCCAAAGTCAATGTGGATGATGTGGCCGGCGTCATCGATCATAATGTTTCCGTTATGTCGGTCTTTGAACTGCAGGAGGAAGCTTATGACAGAGTAGGCGGCCATTGATTTGACAAAGTTTGAGCGCGCTTCTTGGTAGCGGATCGAGTCTTCGTTGCCGTAGCGGGACACAAAGTAGTCGTCGAGACGATTGACGGCTTCGCGGCCTAGCATGTCGCGCGAAATGGAGTTGGGGAGCACATCGATGACGCCGCAGCCGGGGGCGGTGGCGGTCACGCGGTAGGGAAAGACCCAGACGTCCAGACCGACCGTATTGAAGATGCCGCGGAAGGCCGCGATCATTTGGAGCGCAAGTACGTCTTGGCGACAGTCGTCTCCGACTTTGAAAATGGCTGATAGCCATGTCTCGTAGCTGTTGTCGCGCTTTTGGGGGACGTCACGGTCGTCCTCCTCGGTTTCTTCGATGCCTTGGTCGTCGGATCGTGTCTTTCTGATGCGGAAAGTGGCCATGAAGGGAGTCTTTGCGTGACTTTGCAGTGGCTTTCCAGACTTGCGGTCGATACCGATGACTTGGCCATCGGGATTAGAAGGCAGGTAGACGCCGACCTCTACTTGAATCTTTCGAAGTTCTTCCTCAATCTTCTGTTTCTTGACCTCTTTAGGCTCGTGCAAAACGGAGCGCAGAGTACCCGAAATGCCGGTGACCTCGTTAAAGAAAGCAAATTCGCGCTCATAGAAAGCATGATCCTCCTTTGAGAAACTTGATTCCAGGCTGGCCATGACCTTGTCTAGTGTAGGCTTAACAGCATCCGGGATCTCAGCAGCCTCGTCTTTGTAAGCGTTCGCTTTCATGTTCCAGATGATTTGGTGAGCGAATAGCTGCGAGAATTTGGCCGTCTCGATAATATATCGCTCGACGTAGCCCAGTACGTCGTATCGAAGTGTTTGCACAATCTGGTAGACGTAGAAGAACATGACGTCAACCGAGTGACTCTCGAGCGCCCTCATTGCATACTGGATGATGAAAGGATGGTTTCCGTATGCCGGCATAAAGTACGTGACCGCTGTGATGGGGTTTACAGGTGTCCAGTAGAGCAGATACTTCAGTTGGAAAGAGACATCCCCAGGTAGTGTATTACCCAAAAGTATCTCGAGCGCGTCTGGCTCGTCCAGGACCTTGTGTGGGAAGTTGAGTACCTGCCATCTTACCTCATTGTTGAGGCGCTGGGACTGGAATCGTTTGAGAAGGTGCACGGCGATTCCAGGGTGCTCGGCCCAGGCAGTCTTCAAATGGGCGGTTATAGCAGCCTAAAGCGATTAGCCTACTTCGCTTACTCGGGTAAGAGACTTACATCAGGAAGCGTATTGTTGTGTCGTCCGGAGATGAAGTGGTGCTTCTTGCCATAGTCGAGAGGGAATAACCACACCATAAGACGAGTCTGCTCGTTGGAAACCAGTAGGGACAGCAGATCTTGCTTTGCCTTTAGCTTTGAACCAATGTCAACGACAGTGGTGACCTTTCCGACAAGATCAAGTTGCGCTTGCACATCTGCAAGGACATGGGTCTCGGCCTTGATCTGCAGTCTGTTGCCGCCAAAGGACCATCTATCTTGGTTAGCATACAACCCATGTTGTGACGTTCACATGATACTTACTGTGGAGCTTTCGCAAACCACGCCAGGGCAGCAGTGAGTATGCGGTCGGTCAAACGCCATGTGATAGTTGGCGAGATTGTAGTGCAATGACGCGCGATACGCAACCCGAGTAAAATGATATGGAAGTACGACTCGCGAGCAAGAGGTTGCGAACACCCTACACTCATCGCATCAAGTGTGATGTGCATCAAGCGAACGTAAACACGCTCTACATCTGCCTTACTCAATCGTGATGCACTGAAGTGGCTGGACAAGAACTGCAGCAGGCGGAAGTGAGGGGCTATGAGGTTATAAATTTGTTGCTGGCGTTTCGAAAGTGCTTCTTTATCAGTCGCAGCAAACTCCTGTTTGCCATAGAAAGGATCCGCATGTCTGCATGACGTTAGTATGTGACAGCGGGCCGAGCACTGGTCATACGCACTTTAATGCAGGACTGAAGATGCCCCGACGCTTGCGCACCGTGTTCTCCCAGTTCTCAGCAATGGCAACCAGAAGTCGCGACTCCATACGGGGGTTTTCCTTGGCAACACTTGTCCATAGTGAAATACCAAGCTTGATAGATTGTTTCGAGAACACTGAAAATGGAATGCCGACCAGATGTTGAACGATAGGTGACTGGTCGGTCTTCACCCTGCACAATAGCGCGGCGGCTCTCCGAAGGATATCGCGAAGTTCCGCAATGGCAACATGTTTGTGACCCAGAGTGCGACTTTCCAGGTCCACAAGAAGATTAGTTGCCTCATGTAGGCTCCGCGAGAGGTAACTTGGTTTCGATTCCGAAGTGGGTGCGCCTTTGAGCCATTCTTCTTCTTGATCAGTAACACCATCGAGAAACTTGTACTCTTGTCTGGTAGTGTATTGGGTAATGAAATCTGACGCGGTATTGATGTTGATACCCTGGCGTTCCACAGCGCCAAGACGTTGGTCTGTAGATGGGATGACGGAGCCCATCTCGAGAGCAAAAGACCTGCCCAGTGAAATGTGACCGAAACTCATCTCATCGTCGAATTCAGAGAGGTACGATTGAAGGAGTCCTTTGACATCTAGAGGAGCAATATCGAGTGCGCCTTTAACCCAGACCGTCGCACGTTTGTGCAACGCATCGAGGGTCGCTCGTCGAAAAGCGTAGTCATCTGACAGTTCTACAACAATGTTGGATCGTTTGGAAGTGAAAGTCGATTTCCAGGTATATTCGTCCGTCTCACCCTCGAGGCAACTATACCACATCATCGAAAGAAGTTCCAAGAGAGCAAATAACGCACTCTTCTGGCACAACGTTGACGGCACTTCGCGGATGACAAGGTCAGCACACGTGGCTGCCGCTTGCTGGACGCGAGCAATACGATGGCAGCATGCGGAAAATATCGTAGCTAACTGCTTCGCCAGGTAAGGTGTTGAGAACGTGTGTGATTGACCTGACAAGGTTTTTGTCAAATACGTTCGAACAGCCGTCGTTGTAATGGCCGCCATGCAGTTGCCAACCGCCCCTGCTCGCAGCTTCGGGTCGAGAAAGTATGTAAGCGCCTTGGTACAATCGCCCGTACTCGCTCGTAGGTCTTCCACCAGGTATGCAGTGCTCAAGAAGACTGCTTCTTGGTAGCTGAGCGATTTAGTATCGGCTTCGCATGAAGAGAGCAGTTTACCAAGACGTTTCTTCTGCTCGACTGTATGTTCGGGCGATTTACCACGACGCAAGACTGTGTTTAGCTCGATGTCGCTTTCTGAAAGAAAAGGACGTTCCTCGGTAATCAGAGGCTTGCTAAATCGCGCAAGAGTACGCAACTCCTCGCGGTACTGTTTACCCAGGTTGGAAAACAAATCGAATCCATGGACGACAATGTTGAACCAAGCGTCGCGCTGGAGACTGATGATGGAATCATCTAGCGCGGCATACTCAGCCCTTTCTGCATTTCTTCCAAGAAGGACCGCAAGAGGCTTGAGTAGTTGTGCGATTTCCTGTGCCGCAAGCTCCGTGTCTCGGAGATGACGGTGAGATGTCTCCTGAGCGTCTCCCTTGCTAACGATGGTATCCAGCAAATAAGTAAGGTAGATTTCGAAGGTAGGCTCGTCGGCAGTAATCTCTTTTGAGAGGTTGAGACGCGCGGCCATAACCTGGAGAAGATGTCAGCTAATGTAAATCATCAAGGCGGGGATGGATACTCACAGCCTCTAGCTTTGCTACGTCGTCAGATACCAGGGCATCGTGAGAAATCTTTGTATAGACCTTGAGCAGCCACCTAAACTCTCCAGGAGGGCTGTGTATACCCAGGAAAGCTGTATCGGTAATGATTTTTGCATCAACTTCCTTGCCAGAGCGGCCAATCTTTTGCACAAGCATGGATAGTGCAAGTGCAGTGATTTTTGGGTCCTTGCAGTTTCTAGCAACCGATACAATCGTTTCGACCACGGTTGTGTGCACATGGTGGGGCTCGTCGACGTCACTCGGTGTGAGAGAAATGGTACTGCCGTGCTGGTGATTATAAACTCCGCCTGCTTTCGCAGTCTTGCTCGTACCATTTAGTGTGGGAGACGTAGATGGGTTTCGCTCAGACGCGGGGGCTACGCTGATGACATTTCCAAGGCTGTAAAGCGTCGTGATGATAACATCCTGGGGAAGAAGACTGAGCACTGCGGCGAGAGACTCTGCTGCTACTGAGGTTGTTCGATGATCAAAGTTGGCCTGAACAATGACTCGAGGTAGCGAGCTTCCTAGGCTTGATGCCAATTGCGGGGAGACTTCGGCAAGAATGGCCATGGCTTTGAGAACAGTGGACGCAAGCTCATGATCCCCACTCTGTGTAGGATCATTGAGCACATTATCCAGCCAGGCAGTCAGAACTTCAGCATCAGTAATATCAGTGTCGTCATCGTATACGGTACAGCAGAGGTATGTGACAAGCACTTTTGCTTTGACAGAGGATGCTTGTTGCTGTTGCCATGCAGATCCCACACGCTGGAGGTAATCGAGGTCGTTCTCCAAGCGCTCCATCTCCTCTCCTGCAATCTTGGCCAATCCCTCAGCTAGCGAGTTCTCGGCCGTGGCCCTGATATGCGGATGGTCCTTGTTGTCTAGCCAGGTTTGCAAGTAGTCAAGTACGGAGTTTGGCGAGATCAGACGTTGACTGGTTCCAATCAGCTGCGAGGCTGAAGCCAGGACGAGCCTCAGGAACGAGTCGTGCAAAATCATAGCACCGAGTGGTCGTCCGGTAGCCGCATAATGCTTTGTGTATCTCTTCCACTCTCTCATCCCGTGCTGGTGTGAGCGTGCATTACGCACAATAGAGAGGACTGATTCAAACACGATCAAGAAGTTCTCTGTCAAGGTTGTCCGGACGTTCTGAACAAGCTGCAGTCTGTCGTAGGCATTCCAGAAATCGGCGTGCTCTGCAGAGGCACCCAGGAAGCCCAACAGCGACAGACTGTGGGTCATGACCCGAGCCAACTCGCCATCTGCACCACAGTCTTCCACTCCATCCTCGACAAACTGCTGTTCTGACAGTTCAGCAGCTGCCGTGGCCCAGCCAGTGAGGTAGCTTTCAAGTGCAACGGTAGCCTGTGTCCGTAACTGATCGTGACGAAGGCCCAGCAAGAGGATGGCGCATGTGAGGTTATAGGTAAGGACTTCGTACGGGGCAGGATCGATAGTGCGGAGATTGGGCGACGGCTCGAACGTCTGCGCATATGATGCGGTGAGATACGGTGAGAGGCGTGCGAGCAACTTGGCGGCGACGTCGAAAGTCTCAATATAGGGTGCCGACTTGCATAGAGCGAGTATCGCCTCGAGTTCTTGCAACTTCATAGCATGTGACGCATTTGAGAAGCGTTTGCACATTCTCCCAAAGTCCAACCCAGTCGTCTCCGCCGACGACGACTGGGCGGACAGGCGGGCAAGCTTCTCGAGCGCATGGCTTCGAATGGTGCGCCTAGCAAAGAGCGAATTAGAAACTAGCATTCGTACAAGAGGACTGGATGCTCACGCCATGGTGGAAACAGGCTATCCCTGATTTCTCCGCTGGACGCTTGGGGGGTGGGGGTTGCACGATCTTGGAGCGCGTAGCCGTAAGTTGTCCCTGGGCACGTGACGAAACTAACGTCGGTGTTCGGAGCTGCCTGCGCCCTGATTGGAGATGCCTTTCCCACTACGCAAGCTCCCGCCAGTGAGCCGCAACTGCAGGACTACTGTGAAGCACCGGCTGCCCAAGGCAAAGACAAATGCGTGTGGAGTTATCCCGCATCGAATTGCAGGCATCGTGGTATTGATCGTTAAAGCATAGCGGAAGAATAACTACCTACGGAGACTTCAGCGAGCTCAGCTCTTTGAACTCTCATTGCCAAACGCCAAGCCAAACGGCCATCTAACCGAGAAACACCTCCAAAATGCATTCCCCCCATGTACGTGAGCGCCATCCTCGCCAACTCGGCTGCGCTTAATCATCGGCGGGCTCAACCCTCACAAGCACCTCTTCAAGGAACCCCTCTAAGAATCCAGCGACCTCGCCACCCATGCCTACCTCACCCTTCTCATCCCATTCATCCAGCTCCTCGAATTTCCTCCTGATCTCATTTACAAGTCTCGTCACTTTATCATGGCAGTCTTGCCTCTGCCGCCTGCGCTCGATGAACCCTTGCGGATCGTCTAGTGAGTGCGCAGACTCTTGCTTGTTCTTGAGATTGAGATGGTAGTTCCGGCGCGAAAGGGCAGCCTCAAGCGCTGGTACAACGACTCCAGTGAGCGCCGTAATTTCCACGGGGATTGTCGGTGAGCCTGACGTTTGGACCAGACTGGGATGGTTTGGCGTAGGCTTAGGACGACCAAAGGAACCGCGAGACATGGGCGAGGGTTTGCTGGCATGTGGTGGAGGTGCGGGAGCGGATGATTGCGCAGTTTGTTGCTGTGTTTGTGGCTTTTTATTAGTCACCATAAAGCTATGGAAAGGATCGTTCGATGAGGCCGAGTCGGGTCGCAAGTTGGATCCTGTGCTGAGCGGCGAAAACGATTGCTGTGTCGAAGGCAGTGGCTTCTGTCCTGACAGCGCAGGCAAGTCCTGCTGACTAGCAAGTGGCGGTAGAGGTTTTTGCGCTGGTGTGGGCATCGGAACTTGGTTTTGTGTTCGGATTGGACTTTGGAGCGATTTTGGTAATTGACTAACGTGTGAGTTGTTTTCCGCCGGACTCGACGACTGCCCGCGAAATGGCGGTATCTCAGGTATGGTCATTTGGGGCAGAACCGAAGCCCGACTTGGTGTCGTAACTCGTTGCTGAGGGGTTAATTCCAAGTTCTTCATATCCGCAGCTATTTCACGTTGGATGAAATCATCAAAGTTGTGTTGCAACGGCGTCTGTCGTCTGAGTTGCTGGGGCGCCTGCGGTTTAGTCGGCGTGGCCAGTCCTCGATTTGCTGGTGGCGAGAACAAGCCAGGGACGGGTGACTTGCGCGGGAGCTCTGCAGCTGGTTGCGGGAACGGTGGAGGCGCCCTCTTCACCGGCGATGCTGGTAGTGGTATCCTCGCAGCCGTTCTTACTGAAGCTCCAGGAGAGCCCTGAGTCTGCAACGGTGCTAAGCGTTTGGTAGGAGAGGGTGGCTGGCTTTCCCGAATAGTGTCTTCATTCTCATCGCCATAACCAGCTTTGTGCTGGGAAACAGGCTTCCGTTGGGGCGACATATTTCTAGCATTTGCGCCCGCATCGTTCATTGGAGTGAGAGCTGGTCCTCTACCGCCCCCAAGCGGCCGTACCGTGCCAAAGTCCCACAAGTCTTCATTGACAGGTTCATTTCTCTTCACAGGGGTGGCTTCATCATCCGACTCGGCCGCCTCCTTTGGATACCGAACTTTCCAATCCTGGTATCTCGAGATGAGCTCTTGTAATCGAGCAGGTTTCCCAGCTTTGCGAATGAAGTTTGTCTGAAGAAGCTGTTTTGCATTTGGACGCTCCCTAGGGTCTTTTCGCAGGCAGAAATCGACAAATTCCTTGAAAGCGGGCGAGAAGTTCCCTTGCAATGTCGGTGGAGGGTTCTTGGGGATGAGAAAGAGGACTTTCATGGGATGGATATCTGCGTATGGGGGTTCGCCGTTGGCTAGCTCGAGCGCAGTAATACCGAGGGACCAGATATCGGCTTTGCCATCGTAGCCAGACTGCTTAATCACCTCGGGCGCCATCCAAAAAGGTGTGCCGACAAATGTGTTCTTCTTCGTCATGGTCGCTGAGAGCTGCCCTGACACACCAAAGTCTGCAAGCTTCACCTGGCCATTCGCGCCGACCAGTATGTTCGCCGCTGGGACCTGTTAGCCAATTCAATGGGATGCAGACTTGGTTAAACATACCCTTGATGTCCCGATGCAGCTTGTGGTCGTCGTGGAGATAGGTTAGTCCCATCAAAAGTTCCTTCAGAATGACAGCGATCTCGGCTTCTGCTATGATGCCAGGCTTCATCAAGTCTGCACAGCTCCCACCCGAGCAGAACTCCATGACAATCCACAGATCGGAGCCGGCCAGATACGAGCCGTAGTACTTGGTCACATATGGCGAGTTCATGCCGGAGAGGATCATGATCTCGCCCATGATGTCGTCCACCTCATCCTCGGCATTCTCGACATCAATGACCTTGATGGCGACTGTGTGCCCTGTCCGCCGGTCGAGACCCTTGTAGACCTTGCCAAAGCTGCCGCCGCCTATGCATTCCTGCTTGGTGTAGAGCGTGTTGGGGTCGACGGATTCGTTCGCACCCAGTTCGGCGGCCATGGTGTCCAAGGTGCCACGCACGAAGTGGGCTTGTCGTGAGAGCGAGTGGGGCAAGACAACTGCGCGAGACGGTCGTGGCAGGGCGGGGTGGGCGGTAGGCGCGTCGACGGTGTCTGGGGTAGAGCGAGAGCGAGAGACCTCGGGGGGAGGGATGCAGTGAAAGAGCGGTCACTGCGAAGCGACTGGACTGAGCTTGGAGCAGAAAAGCGACCGACGTTGGGCGGTTGAGGCCTCGGGTTGGAAGCGAGCGCGACCCGTGGTAATGTGCCACCACCAGAGAAGGCTGCGTGGTATGCGCCTACCAGGCCTGATTGTATCGTCAACACGGATTGCGAGGGCAACGGCGAATGGTGGGGGTCCGCCGTCGAGCGTGAAAGAAGGACAGAAAACCGATTGGCCTCGGAAGAGAGCCAAACAATGCCCAACTGTACAAGGCTAAGGGGTCGTCGCTGTGCTGGCCGCGGCAATGATGTTGAGCCTGTTTACTGTCCTGCGACCTCTCTGTTGTCGTGGAGGGGACATGCATGTCCGGCGCGTGCAGGGATGGTGCGTCGCGTGGGAAATGATGAACCACTCTACAAAAGCAATTCGCTTCTGAGCATTGGTAGCCGTCTTCGGGTCAGAGCATGCTACAGGTGACAGTCTCACCTCTTGAACGGCACAAGGGTTCGTCGCCAATCGTGTCTGTTGCGCCAGCTCCCCCAGGAACTCGCGGTTAATTCAGCGGGGTTCGCGGCCGCTATCCGTCTCACCCATCGCGCATTGCGCACACCATGATTGGAGCAGAAGCAACGGGAGTCATACTTGGCCACAGCCTGCCTTCATCCTCACTCTTCTATGCACTCAAATCGCGATCACCAGGCCATTACGCTCACGAGTGACGTCATCGCACCTTCAATACAAGCAAACAATCTACGTATTCAGAGACGCCACCATCGCCAAGCTAGGTAGTGAGCAGAAGATAGTTCAGCCTATCCATCTCGCGCTTCTCACTTAAATAGGGTATCCATATCTCGGCCGTTAGTAAGCCATAATTCGTATCTTCCCTAGTTCCCCAAATCGTGGACAGAACAAAACTCGACCCATTGAACTCCATCAGAATGCCAGTGTCCCATGTCTTTATTCGTATCAGAACCGTCTGCGTATCCGTTCTGCGAGCGCAACGTCCTCTTCACTCTCCTCCTCCACTGGCGCTGGTGTCCTCCTTTCGCGCGCCCGATGCGCTTTCCTTCGCCTGTTATTGCTCACATTACTCGCAGAGTCATCAGGTCCAATCTCGCTCTTCAGGTCGTCCATTCCTTCGTCAGCATCACGCATGTTCGCAGGCGTGTCTGTTCTGACTTCAATGCCACCCATGCCAGAGCCTCTGCGTTGCTGTGCGACCATGGATAAAGCAGCAGCCCGCTCGCGTAGCCGTCTCCGCACGCCCTCGGCCTGGTTATGAAGCTGCTCGAATGCGTCTTCCATGGCCTCCATGCCCAAGTAGATTTCCCGCTCAATTTCTGCAAGAACGGCAATCTCTGTCTCTTCGTCAATCTGCACAGGCGCACCACCCGGCGGGCGCACAGATCCAGGTCGGGCTGACCCAGGTCGGGAGTAAGGGCTGGGACTGAAGTTCCCATACCGGTTGGGGCTGAACGGTGATGCAAATCTCTGCGGGCCGTCGGCAGGGCGCATTTGTCCTGCTCTTGATCCAGTCCGTGGAGGAGTTCCATTCATATCCGGTAGATCCTCAACCCCAGACCAGAGAAAACCATCGAAACGTCCAGATACGAGAATTTCCCATTCGTGTTTAGTGACAGCCGCTAGCGTAGCGAGCATGTTGTGCATGTCTGGATGGCGGATGAGATACATGACTGTCAGCTGGTCGCGGGGCGTGTTATGGAGTCGGTACAGACGCTGTAACGCCAAACCAGCCTTGGCTAGGTAGGGTGGAGTTCCACTATCAGGCTTTTGGGTGCGAGGATTTGGGAGCTTTTCCAAGCCCCACAACAGAGCATAGAAAAGCGGCCGTTGTGGCTGCTCCAAACGTGTAAGCATAATAAATGTAAGAGTTTCATCATCGGCATCTTCGGGAACATTGTCTTGCTGGTCTGAGAGCCAAGATTGGACCGCAACTTTAGTCTTCTTCGACTGCTTCTCATAATGCTCGCGATATTGTTCTGGGACGTCGACATCGATGCGTTGGCACGGCGCCTCTAGATCTGATGATATGCCCAGCCCTGGTCCAGGACCTACTTCGTAGGGTGGCCAAGATGGTAGCTCACAACGTCCAGAGACTAGCTCCAAGATCTCTCCCCAGTTCACACCTGCAGAATCCTCTACAACTGGTTGCTCAAAACACATCATGCACTGACAATGCTCAGAAGAAATGTTGCGAGCGAAAACATTCTCCAGCCGATCAAGCAGGCGGCGTGCGACAGAGCGGTAACCAGTCGCAACCGCCAACGAGCCGCTTGTGTCCATAACGGTATTGTAACTGTTGAGGACATTCTGCAGTGGCTTGAAAAAAGACCGAACGTCGTGAGCCTGCGCACCCGATAATCGAGGTGTGGTGTATTGGGAATAGGCAGAGGCTGGGACCCCATCAATTGCAGCCAACAGACTCCGGGGAATTGCTTTGGCGAGACCACCGTTCTGCAACAAGTAGTCGACTCGAGGGGCTTCCATCATAGCCGGAGGGGGTGGTGGAGGGGGTGGGGTCATGGGGGATTGCGCGTAGCTTGAGTCTACTGATTGGGTTCGTGACATGGGATCCGTCATGACG
>LR132567.1:0-18042 GCA_900634815.1 Paradendryphiella salina | reverse complement strand
ATCCGGCTCATGGTGGTGGAGTTATGACGCGTTGAAGTTGGGTTGATTTCAATGTTGTGATGTTGGGGTGGCTCGATCGGCGATCCGGCTCGGATGGCCCGTCACCACTGTATTGCCATGATCTCGCAGCTGCATCGGCGAGGATAACTGTGTCGTTGATACTCCGTGCGCGGTGGAAGCCATGAAAAAGTATGTTGATTGGGATGTCGAAGTTCAAGGGCGTTGAGGTTGCACTCAAGTTCAGGTCAAGGCCAGTGGTTGAGAAAGGTGTTCGTGAAATCGTGAACAGGGGCATCAGAAACTTCACTCAAGTGGCAAAAATAGTTGGTCCCATTCTTCGCAGCAGTAAAATGGATACAGAAGGGTCTTGGGAAAATCTTTCACACTACGTCATACTCAACTTGAGTGGACGAATCTACCGCTCGTCGCGGAGTGATGACCAGTACATGGGACCTGCTGGTTGTAGGATGCCAAAACAGCCCGGGCAGCTTAACGTATGGTACGATGCGGTAAGTCGGTGTGATATGGCGAACATCACGCTGTTTGCAATGATGCCTGATCGACCTGTTTTTGGCGGTTAACATGGCACCCTCATCGCTCTTTCCGCCCTATTCATATTCACTGCCCTACTTACCATGTTTTGTGCTCTGTAAATATTCAACACCACGTCAGTATGCTACTATAGCAACACCTTAATCTTTTTCTTGATTATTCGAAGCCAGTACCGCTCATTCCAAACACTGTTATATCGGTTGCCATCACAATGCAACAAAGTAAAAGAAAAGCACATTTCAGAGCTGAGCGAGGCCCGTGACAATGGCGAAAGAGAATATAATTTTCTCACTATTGCGTCAGTGGCTCAGTGAAAATCCCATGAAAGCTGCTGACGATGCTGCACAGGCTACAATCATCTTACTAGCAGGCCCTATCGTCTCTTTCCTTCCGCTTGGCCCCTTTACGCCAATCCTTTCCACCCTTGTCACGTCTTTTGCCGGCAGTCAGCCGAAGAATAATGCTGGCAGTCTACGTGACATTCAGGGTCAGCTGCCGGCTTTGCTGAGCTTCATGAGACTCAGTTGCACATTTGGTAAGTGCAGCTGACAGCATGGTTTCTGTCCACATAGTGACTGAGACATAGAAAAGCTAGGTAATCCATTGCAGGACATGTACAAGGAGCTCGTCGTCAAGACTGGGGTAGTTAAGTCTGGTGCGCTCCTCGCTACTTTCTCTGAGTTACTGGGTCTTGCGGGGACCATATCCCATGCATTGCGCAAGGATTGCGTGAACGCGCTCATTTTGGCTTCTCATTCATTCGCTGCATAATGGGGCAAAAAGGAGTCGCTGGAAACTCTCAAATTCACTTGGCACCTGCTGATACAAAGGACGGAGAAACTGACTGTTGCGTAGAGGACGTGGAAGGGTGTGCCTGGGTTCTTTTCGACGAGCTCAATCACCTCATAGGCAGCTGCTCTGGCCTGGATGGTAATCAGTGCAATGAATTCATGGCAACCCTGGGTAGACAGGATGAGTTTGAGATGGTGAAGAGCGACGAGCACAGTCTCAACGCGTAGTTGGAGGCGCGCTGGCTAGAGGTTGACGCAATAGCAGAAGTAGCTTTCAGATCGAATACGGGAGCTGAAACCAAAGAAAATGCAAGCTCGGATACTTGAAGATTTGAGGCAATTCGCACTGCATGTCCACAGCCATGACGATCGTTTTGCGAAAAAGTGATCGGTGATGGCTTTGCGGATGTGTACCAGCCACGGTGGCGGTGCGCCAAGAGTCTAACTGCCTGCGGACTAGACTACTCGCTCGCCCACAGGTCTCATGTCCAATATTGCATTGAATTCGCGACCGACGACAACCCCACGACTAACACACAGGTATCACGCCAACACCGCCAACATGCGTACCTACGACGATTCCTTCAGCGGTCAAAAGATCTACCCTGGCAAGGTGCGTGATAATGCCGCTCCGTGTCCCGACGTTCGCCGCCGCCAGATGTCGATATTCTGCTATCGCGACGCAACAAAGCGAAGACCTGGCGGAGGATGATGGGCCACCATAATGGCTTGGGCATTGGCTGATGGCATATACAGGGCAAGCTCTACATCCGTGGTGACAGCAAGATCTTCCGCTTCCAGAACGGCAAGACCGAGTCCCTCTTCCTCCAGCGCAAGAACCCTCGCAAGATTCACTGGACCACTCTCTACCGAAGGGCGCACAAGAAGGGTATCTCTGAGGTTAGTCGCCGCGAATTCACATGCACATGCACGCCGCTGGGAGGTGTACTTTGGGGGAGCAGTGGATGATGACATCAGTCTACACTGTGCAAAACACAGGGGGATAGGAAGCATCCTCAGCGGTCGTGTTGCCCTCTCGCAGCTCGCGACTCTACCGTTCCATTGCGAGCTTTGCTAATCACCGCCACCCCCAACAGGAAGTCGCCAAGAAGCGTACCCGCCGCACAGTCAAGCACCAGCGTGCCATCGTCGGTGCCTCCCTCGACGTAATCAAGGAGCGCCGCAGCCAACGTCCCGAGGCCCGTGCCGCTGCCCGCAGCGCCGCCGTCAAGGAGGGCAAGGAGAAGAAGGCCGCCGCCGAGTCGCAGAAGAAGGCTGAGAAGGCCAAGAGCGCCGCTGCGTCCGCGCGAGGCAACGCCGCCAAGGTCAGCAAGCAGGGTGCCAAGGGTGCCGCACCAAAGGTGCAGGCAAGGACTCGTTAAGCGGATCGATACGGCGTGCATAGTCTGGGTTATGGCTGGTTTTTCGGGATGACTCGGTGTTCTTTTACTCTCTGAATCTCTCTTCCGATAAACTACGGAAAATGGAATGAATGGAAATGGCAATCATGGCTTACATCTTTCTGGATCGGTGTACCGGGCACTGTCCATCTTAGCGTCTGGCACCGTAGGGCAAATGCAATACCATGTCCTCACGAATACTGCGCACAAG
Source organism: Paradendryphiella salina (assembly GCA_900634815.1). NCBI lineage: Eukaryota > Fungi > Ascomycota > Dothideomycetes > Pleosporales > Pleosporaceae > Paradendryphiella > Paradendryphiella salina. Next base: position 15,088 of record LR132567.1, on the reverse strand, counting down.
CTAGTGCTGATCTATACATGTATCCACACTGTTGTTGGGCAAGGCAAAGGGTCATCCAGACAAGTCAAAAGCTTCGAGAGAGCTCCACTCACCAAACCCTACAAACCAACCACGTACATTGCTCCTAGGCCTACGAGAGCCTAAACAAACAAAGATACTCTGTGAGGATTCTATTATCTCCTTGCCGCCATGCACAAACCCCCACTTGTAATCACGACTGGTCCATGCCATTGCAAGTACTTCTTCCATGATTACACTCATACAGCTTGCTCAAGGCAAGCATTTCTACATACCACCGCCTTCTATGCCTTCAGGACAACTAAAACAAGTACAAAGGGGACACTATTACTGTATTCATTACCCGCTAGTATGCTGGGCGGTGCATGCGGACAAGATGTCCGGCAATAATCAACTTGGAGTGCTGATCTTGGACAACGCCGAGATGTTGAAGGTGTCCATGCTACAACAAGCCTTAATCGAGGGTGTCGTGTTCAAGTAGCCAACATCGCCATCATCATCCATGGATATCCGGGTGCTGTTGCGCGGTATGCGTATTGGAAGTCACAGCTTCCACTGCTGTTGCTGCTTCTGCCACTCTCTTCCCTTCAAACAAACTAGCCCAGAGTGGTGGATATACGCAAATTACTCAAGGCCATAGGGAAGAAGTATGCCATCTGGGTATCCAAACAACCACAACCGCCTCCATCATCCCTCTCTCTCCTCTCCATCTTGGTGTCCTAGTTCAAGACGTCCATCATCGAAGCTTTCTTCTCTTCGTCATCGACTAGCATGCAGCGAGCGTGACAGATGTCTTCGACGATATCGACAATCTTGCGGAAGCTGGAGGCAGCGCCGCGCGTCTGGGTGAAGCGCGCGAGGCAGAGGTTGGCGCGGCGCCCGTGCTCAAGTACGACAAAAAGTTCGATGACGAAGGAAACGGGCTTGATCTTCAAATCTACATGAACACCAACGTTAACATTAGTGCTCTTTTCGTAGCGACAACGGAATAAAAGAAAACAGCTTTACATCGCAGTATGAGTCCCGCCCTTAGGAGCTCAACCTCGAACCGCCATTGCTGCAAGCGCCACTCGCTGAACAGAAAGCATGCGCGGGATGACGGAATGTACTTACGATTTCTCTTGCCAATGCGTGCACTGATCGAGTTGGACTCGCGGTCCAACAACACGTCTTGCACGCCAAAACGCTGCCAGTCGCGCAGCAGACGAACGAGGTCTTGACGGACTTTGCCACGACCGATTTGGAGGCACAGGATTTTGCTCGCTGGCTTGATGTGCAGGAAGCGCGATAGCCAGTTCATCTGCATCTCAGGTGGGCCGGGCTGGGCGGCATCGTTGCTGCTGTCAGGACTGAGATCGAAGTTGGTCAAGATGGAGGAGGAACTAAAGTTCATCGCTGGAGGAAAGTCAGTAAGTGCTTGCAATAGAAGACAATGAATGTACTTGCCTCCTAACTCCATAGGCGTCTTACCCTTACTGTCCTTTGGCTTCTTCCCAAAAAACGCAAGGAGGCCCTTGAGAGTTGTGCCATCGCCTCTGGCTCCAGCTGAGTTGACGTTGCGCATAGGAAACTCGCTACCACTACTTCTGTCCAACTTTTTTCGGTTGTCCCTGACACTGCCAGTATTCCTCAGAGGTGGTGGCTCGCTTTTGATGCGGTCATCCAGGCCTTGCCATGCCTCAAGAGTTCGGAGAAAGCCGTTGGACTGCTTCTTCTTCAGTTGATTTTCCTTATCATCCTGTTCGCGTTCCTTCTCCTCAGTGTTGCGACGAAACCACAAGGATTTCTTCTTTTTGATCACAATGTTCTGCTTCTCGGGCGTAGAGGCGTCATCATCCGAACGTGCGACAAGAAGATCTTTTTCTGCGTCTTGGAACGGTCGGACTACTGAATTACCATATGGACCAGCTGATGGCATACCAGGCGTCTCGTTAGGAGCCTTTGTAGATTTCAGGCTTGCGCCACTTCGCTTGCGTATATTCAGGGGCGCAACACGAGTGGGCGACCTATTGACGATACGAATGGTCTGCTGCTGCTCGGCTACCACACAACGGCCCTGGTTGCTGGTTGGGTCAGTGAATGATCGATAATGGGGCACCAGGTTCTCAAACCCATCTCCATTATCGATCTTCACCTCCTCCGGGATAACGTGCAGAGGTCCATGCTCAGGGGACTCAGCAGGAGCCGAGATGATGCGCTTGCTACTGCTGGCTGCAGGCACTATCAAGCGATCAAGATGCTCAAGTAACTTATTAAAATGTTCAGTGTTGTCCTCATCTTCGTCTCGCTTTCGGGAAATCTCTGCGCGGGTCTCTGCTAGCTTTCGCTGTACGAAAGTGTTCGGGGTTTCGGCCGGTAGGGGTGGCAGTGGCCGCTCTCCAAATAACATCTTAGCACCTGGAGTAGTGGACATTGTACTGCCACCCGAATCTCTCGAGTTTGAGAAACATGTTGGCGAACTGTCGTACTGAGACGTGTCGTGGTAAACATCCGTGCCTGATCGAATGCTCGGACCAACGGACGATCGATTAAAGGCTTCCTCCATAACCTCACCTAGCTCCCTGCTGACCTTTTGGGCCTCACCTTGGATATATTTGGTCGGACTCTCCGGCTTTCGTAACCTCAGCCGCGATATCTCTGTGCTAACAAGAGCTCTTGACTTGGGAGTCGATCGAGTGGTGCTTGTCCTCATAGATAGCCCGTATGATCCGATGGATGAGTGAGGCCTGTGAGAGATATAATCGGCGCAAGACCCGATTTCAGTGAGCCAACTGCTAGTGGAAGCTGCCGATGATTGACGATCGCGCAGGTGCGAGAAGCTGACACCTCGTTTGCCCCCGCCGCGCGAGCGAGGCATCATAGGTGGACTGCTAGGCCAATGCGAACTCGCGAGCGATGAACGTGACATGGATTGTCGCGGACCGGAAACTGCACGATGAGATTGGATACTTATATTTGAAGAGCCATGCGACACCGTAGAGCTGCGCTTGGAGTTGTTTCGCAGAGCTTGAATGCGTAGTGTACTGCCGGTTCGGTGCCCTAGTGCTGTAGTAAGACACGGCTTGTCGCTACGGCTACTACCTCTACGATGCACCGTAACATCCTGATGAAGCACAGCCTTTTCTGGTACAGGGATGATGGGCTGTCTCGAGGATCGGTACGGATCGTAGCTGACTTCCGACACAGGCGACTCGTAGAGGCTGTGCTTTGAGTAAAGATGTTCATTGTTAAGAATCGAATAGGCCGACTGGGAACGCTTGTACTGATTTGACGGAAGCTGTTCAACGTCTTCATGGGTAGGGGAGGAACGCGTATTATGATGATGATCGCTGTTGGAATAAGCAACAGCATGATGAGCGTTCGGTTGGTAGTTTTCCAGTTGATCGGTATGATATTTACGTAGTGCGGAATAAAAGTATTTTTCCTGGTTTGCTCTATGGTCATTGTCAGTAGATGCTCATCGTATGTATGTGATATGAGGATTGTTTACTCTCGGCTCATCAACTTTTGAATCAAAACCTCTTCCTTCTCGCTATGCCAGAGGGTACGAAGATACCTTAGGATCTCTGGATCGATCGTAGCATATTCCAGCGTCGTCCACTCGGTTATGGTAGGAAGAGGGCCAGCCCAATGATTGATGTGAGCATTTTCGCCCAGGAAGTTCAGTTCTTGCTGATACTTGCGCAAGAAGGGGTGATTCCAAATGTCTTCGAGTGATATACGGTGCTTGGGGTCAGCCACCAAGATCCTCTTGATCAAATCTTGAGCTTCCTTGGATATGTTGTCGGGCATGATATACTTCGCCTCTGCAATGTCGCGGAACAAATGCTTCAGATGCCGATCATCACCCGAGTAGTTGAAAGGGGGTGTACCGGTTAGAAGGACGAATAAGATGACGCCGCAGCTCCAGACGTCTGCCTTTCCGCCATCGTAGGATATGGTCTTGATAACTTCCGGTGCGGCGTAGTGAGGGCTGCCGCAGGGGGTGGTGAGCTTTTTTCCGACCGGCTGTAAAGCAGCCATGCCGAAGTCGACCAGCTTGACTGTCATGGTATCTCTGTCCAGCAGAATGTTCTCGGGCTTGAGATCACGATGGTGGATGTTGATTCGATGGCAATATATTAGGGCCGCAATGATCTGTCGGAAGATGTGTATGGTATGAATCTCGATCAAGCCGCCTTGCTCGTGAATGTAGCTGAAAAGCTCGCCGCCTTCTACAAACTCCATTATGAGGTAGCTAGTGTGTGTTAGATGACAAGACCGCCATGATATACGCACAAAACTTACAGTTCGTCGCGGTTCTCCCAAATATCATACAGATGGACGATGTTGGGATGATCCAATAACTTCATGATGCATATCTCACGCTCTAGGCCGAACGGAATTGCCTTGCCATCAAGATATAGAGTCGAATCCTGCTCGGCACTCTGAATAAGGTTGGCCAAACTTAAAGCACGAACTTTCTCCGCTGTGGCTTTGGAGATGATTTTTGCTGCGCCGTATTGCGCGGTCCCGCTGTGCCTAACCAGCCGCACACGCGAGCAGCCACCTCGTCCGATAGTCCTGCCGAGCTGCCATGGGCCGATGTGTGTCTTGCGGCGGCGGTTCGAACTAGAAGCATTGGTGCTGGCGTTGGAAACCGCTGAATCGCGCCCGGAGTTGTGTGGGCGGCCCTTGTGAGCTTGAACGGCAGAGAGACACTTGTTTTCCAGAGAAACGTGCTTGTAGCGAACAGCAAGCGAGCCATTTGGGGCAGTTGAGTCGTTGTGAGGGAGCTGCTGGGGGAAAGAATTGGGCATGCAGTCATTGTCGTGTTTTTCATCTTGCCGCTGACTGCGTGAACCCTCATTTGCGCGGTTGGTGCCGTCTCCAAGGGCACGTCGGCGCGTCGGTGGACGACCGTGAAAGGTCGAATCCATGCTATTGTGCTGGCGTAGTAATTATGGTACGTGGGTAGGCTGATAGTCAAAATGTGCAAGGTAGTCGGAAGGGGTGTCCAAGCCCAAGAAACAAGTAGAGTGGTGGGTGTCGCGACAGCCGAAGTCGCACTGGTGGGTAGCTTCAGGCAAAAGCCATGAGCAGGATGTTTGTGTGTTTGTGTTTGTCGCTATTGATAAGTGAAGGCGCTTACCAGTCGGCCGCCTGCGGGCCCGTGGACGGCGGGCCGGGAGAGGAAAGGAAAGGCGGCCAGGTGTGCAATGCCGAATTGAGTCTGCTCTCGCTCCAAAAAGCTAACAAGTAGTATTTGGATGCATACAATGGACCGGGCTATGCAAAGTGTCGATGTTGGGGCATGTTATGGGTTGTTGCGAAGGGAGACCTGTGCATAAACGGACCCTGGTGGACGTGCGATCGGATGCAAACGCTGCGGCCGCAGGAGCAGCCACAACACTAGCTGGCGTAGATAGCAACGATCCTCAGAGATGGGGAAAGCGCATCCTCGATTCTGGCGAAGACGCCGACGGGAGAATCCCGAGTTGCAGAAGAGATAGAATGGCCCAACACTTGCAGAGAGAAACCCTAACTTTTGGTCCCATATACGACAAGAGGAATCGACCATCCAGTCCACGTAAAATACGACTGGAGGGGAATAACACAAGACAGCACGTAGAAAGTCTTCGCCTTACCGTGCTATGCGGTCTCAGACGACTGCCATTCTCTTTCGCTCTTCCCCTTGTGACGGAGGTATGCGGCTGTCTCTAAATCGCTGTATGATGGCTTCGGAACATTTCAGCATGACCCAAAGATACCGAGAGTGGAAATCAGCATCAATGGGTGAACTTAGCTCGTAGGCAAACATTGCTGAGAAGAAAGAGCAGGCATGCAGGTCGAGAGAGGGAGTTGCGGAAAAGCAGGAAAACAAAGAGGACACTCTGCACATTGAACTTGATCTTACACGCCTATACCCCGTGGAAAGAAAGTCCCGTTCATTATGTTGATTGCGCAGACATGTGGACGTGTCAAGCGGGATGATGAGATGGAAACGCGTTGTGGTGAGATGGGGTGAAGTGGAGAACCAAGGGTCGTAGCTGGCGGCGCGTCATCAAAGCGCCCGCAGGTCCCTCGCCCGCAGGCGCCCGGGTACATGGTTCCCTCTGCACGCAACCGTGCTCATACAATAAACCTTAACGCAGCGTCTACTCGTTCAGGAACATATTGCATCTACATATACATCACAACCAAAGCATTCGGATCACACTGCACATCACATCCGTGTACAGAGCATGGGAGCAAGCAGTTGCGGTGTAGATGTGAAATCGAAAATCATTTGGTATTGACGCTCAGGGCTGTACTGTAGCATTCCTCTTCCGAACGACTCAATGCCATCGTAGCATAAGTGTCTCTTTTGTTTGTCTGCTCTCCTGAAACGTACCATTCGCGCCACTAATGCACCATGAACACATCTGTTGCGCCGAGCGAGTGTTCCTGTCGCTTTGAAATATTGCATCCATGATGAAGCTACCAGCCCCTGGAAATGAGACGCAATTTCCCAGCGCTGAACCCAGTTATGAAACCTCCTCGTCCAGACACGGCAAAAGAAAAGAAAAGAAAAAACGACGCGCATAGAGCACACGACCGAAAACGGTGAGCAATGGACATCGCTGTGCATGGGTACCTGATACATACAGAACCCGACCCAACCAAAACAGCCCAACGAGTAAGAGGTATCCACGATTCGACAAAGTCAAAAACAAAACCACAACGTGACATGAACAAGAAGCGCGCGCGCATAGGAACGCTGTAACTCCCGTACACATCCGAGGGTAATCCAGTAAAGCATCAAAACATGACAAGTCGTAGCCAGAATACTTGCAGCGAAGGTAAAGTGGTCCCGTAAAGTAGTATGCGCCGAAACCGGGAATACGTGGAAGAGGGTATAAATAATACAAGAGAAGTGAAGTGAAGGTCAAAGACTCCTGTAGGAGGAGGCGCGACGTCATAGATTATGAGTGCGATTTCAAATCCTCGGCCTTTGGCGAATGACTCTCGCGCTTAGCATCGCTGTCTGCTCCGACTTTGCCGCAGCCTTTGACAAGAATGTGTCGCTGCTACAGCGTTAATAATCTACTTGGATGAATGAGAGTGACTACGAAACGTACCTTGAGGGCGTCCTTCCTCGAGAAGCTCTTGTCGCAATGGTTGCAAGGAAAGGGCTTGACGGCAAGATGTATCCGCTTGTGTCGCTTCAGATCATGGTTTCTATTGAAGCTCTGTGGGCACTGGTCACACTTGAACGGACGGTCGTTAGCAGCAGGTGCTTGATGCTGATGTCCCATGAAGTGTGGCATGGCTGCCGCGTGTCCACTATTGAAGCCAGGCATCATAGCAGCATGTCCTCCAACGAGTGCTAGGCCCCCAGCAGGGTTCTGGATGTTGGAAAACACTGGGGCTTGGCCCCCAGCGTAATGCAAAGGTGGTCTTTGCTGATACTGATATGACGATTGCGCTGGGTTGTTTGATGGTATCGATGGCATTGGGCCCTGTGATACAGCTGGGGACATTCGCTGCATCGATCCGCCAGCACTGATTGGACTTTGTTGCTGGCTCAACGTTGGCGAAGGTCCAGTAGAGTAGGGGAAGTTGGAGTGCTGAGGTGTTCCTGATGTGTGGTAGCTGTACGTAGGTGTGGGTGGTTGAGGGGGCCTGAAAGAGTCCTGACTGAGGGCAGGAGATTGCTGTGGTGCTGAGGAAGAGACGGGAGTTTGAGCACTCATCATTTGCTGATGGTGATGCTGGTGGTGTTGTGTGGATATGGAAGGCATGCTCGATCCGTTGGACGAAGGCGTAAAAGGTGGAAGTTGATGGTTCATTTCATACGGTGGCGGGTTCAGCCCTTTACCGAGTGAGTCCTGCCGACCGAGCTGGCTTTCACTGCGCGGTGGAGCGAACATACCTCCTCGGGCTTGACCATATTGGTTTTGCTGATGATGTGCAGCGGGGTAGCCATAGTGTGTCGTCGATCCCTGCGTTGGCGGAGAGTAGATGTACTGCCCATTCGAGTAAGCCATTGTTGTCGAGTATTGCGGACCGGCTGTGGAGACTCCTGACGAGCTGATCACATCACTGTGATTTGTGTTTGGCGGAGTCAAGAGGTTGCCAACACTAGCAATGGTCGTCGGAGCCTGTACCGACTGTGAAGTGGTAACAGTGTTGCTGAAGGGATACTTGTGCATTGGTGGCGGGGGAAGCTCAAAGCTGCCCAGTTGCTGGGCGTGAGGCCTCCGCGCTGCAAAGCTGGGAGGTGCACCCATTGGGTCAGACCCAGGATGTATGGAAGACGGATGAGCCACAGCAGCAGCCACGTTGGCGGTTGTGTCCCGGGTAGGTCCTATTGACCTACCTGCTTCGGATGAAGGAGGGCTTGGAAGGGCTTGCAGCTGTGACGCTACAAAAGGAGGAGTGGTGTAGTACGCACCAGACCAATGCAGCCCACGTGAAGGCTAGGAATCCACGGAGGACAACGGGTGGCTCGTAGCTCAATGGCGTAATGTGAAAGGTAGGGGTTCTAGTCGAGGGGGACAAAGTGGTGATGATATGCAGGTAGTGGAGGGAAGGGATCTTGTAGAAGGTCTCCGGAGTACACAAGATATCCGCTCGGTCTGTGGATTTGCGATGGTGCACTCGTTCCAGTTTCTGGTCGCGTTAGACGGCTGATGGCTACTCCGAGACAACCTTTCGAGATGCTGCAATCGAACGAATGGCCCTGGCAATGGTGCAGGCGGGCGGTGATACCGATGAAGGCACGTCTGGCCGTAAGCTCTTTTAGAAAGTCTCCGTCACTATGGGCTGTTAGTGGTGCTCATCGTCGTAGGCCGAGGAAGGAAGGCGCACAAGGTAACAAAAGCAGATATTCGTGAAACTGTGATTATGTTTAACACGAAGTGTTCGGTAGGGCCCGGTTTCCTGGTCGCGCAGACGTGGTGTTACTGAGGCTGTCACACAGAATCTGTGTATGAGAGCTTTGGGTCTAACGACAGTGGCTCATCTGCTATGACCGTACTGGAGTTGTCGACCAACACTGATGGCAATGGTCCGGATTGGCTCAAGGTATCCCGATGGTACGCGATCCGGGGGAGTGGATAGCGGCGTTAAGTTCCGGATCAGGATTGAGACAGCAAAGGGCGTTACAATTAGTGTCTCTGAAGGCGGCGTAGCAAGACCTGGTGTTGTACGTTGAAGATGTGACCCACTGATCCTTTGGCGGGGTTGGTGGGAGGGTGAGCCTTGTGAAGTGCTGGTGGTGGAGTTGGAGGCGTGTGGAGCGGCGATCACTCCTTGTTAAGCTCAGGACCTGGGCGCCCTAGGAAGAGCGATGGCGGAGATGGCTGGAACCTGGGTGAACTAAAGGCTTTGTTACCGCGAGCGTGTGGAGAGCGCTGGGCCTGTACGTATATGTACGGCGGGCTAGGTTGTCAGGGTTGGTGGGTTCGCGTAGCTTACTGGCGCGCTGGGGCTTTGGAAATGTCAAGGGCTCAACCAGGCGATAGGGTCCGTCCAAGCGCGTTTAGAAGAGGATCTGGATCGGGATGGAAGATGAGGAATAGCACAGGAGCAGGCCTCAGGTGAGCAGGCGGGAGCGCTACCCACAGACGCACTTTGTCATAATAAGGCAACGCAAACGAGGCACGGCAGAAGTAATGCGACGAATGAATAATTAACCCACACCGTTCAGGATCGGTTTAAAGAGCTAGACGGGCATGGGGTCGCACACAACAGTGCATTACCGGGGGGTAGGAGGTGCAAGCACCTACCCTACCGTAGCCAGACGCTGCCCGCAGACCATCTGTTGGTCTGCCGGTGAGCGGGACGGCTTGGACCAGTGAAGTGGAGGAGGTGTCGCTTGCGCCGGCCCGTGGAAAGAAAGCATGTCCATCATCAGGCTTGCTGGTCAATGGCGGGCGAGGCAGCTTGACACTCGACCGGGGACCCTTTGATGCTGGCACGATCTGACGCCAGGTGGCGTAAATGAAGAAGTTTGGTGGACATGCGGCTCTCCTGACCCAGACCTGCGGCACGACAAGAGACAGTTTACGGCGGAATGCTTTTTGTCTTCCAAGTACCCAGGGCCAGGAGCCCACAGGCACTCTAACGTGCGTCGGGACTGGCGCCAACACGACCTGGGTGAGCCTGAAAGCGCACAGACATGGTCTGGCCTCAGGCGTGCCGGGGCAGTGATAAAGGTCAGATTCACAGACGACCCTTTCCCCCTTTGCTCAAGCTTGCCATTTAAACCGGCCAATCGCCGTTACTACCAGCGCTGATCGTAGTAATTTGCGGTCCATGCATGAAAAGGCTATGAGGTAGACCATGATGAGCGCTTCTGTAGCAAACCTCATCACGCTGCATTATGGCGAGCCTCAGCGTCAATCGTGGTCTCGCGAGAAACGGAGTGCAGCTGGGAAGTGCTCATCCCTGTGGCCGCTCGTGTTCGGCGACCATGGTGACCGTGCATCTACCGCTTTGAAGGTTAGCTGACGACATGACGCTCTCAAAGACAGACTAGCGCTAGCCGAGATGGAGCAGGACTGCGAGCTGCACATGATGGAGTGATGGGCTACCGTGCGCTAAAGCACGCATGTTTCGACGGCCGGATCCAAGAAGAGTGGGAGAAGGGGTTGTGTGTGCGTACTGAGTGTCCGATCGACGCAATACCCGTTCCCTGTACATAGTATAGGGACGACCACCGCTTGCGGAGCAATATCAAGACGGCCGAAGCGTCGTTCGAAAGTGCAGGTGCTGGCTCCGAATGTGTAATTATTGGCTGCTATTATGGTGACGGTGATGATTGTTTGTCTAAAATTAGGCAACAAGTTGATATTGCATGGGGCATATGTGCATCCGAATAGGCATGGTGTGATAAGTAGAGCATTTGGTCCCTGCTCGACTCAATTTCGCTGACGCCAGTGCCGGCGCACCGCCGTCTTACATTCTGGCTAAATGGGTGGATCTCCACGTGGAGATGCATTGATGGGTTTCCGGTTCATTTTGCGCGCGTCTGCTGGCGACGTCTGGGTCACGGTGATTTCATGGGTGCAGACAGAGACTGTCGCAGTTGGCTGCGTCACGCCACCCGAACGGCTTTGCGAGGCGCCGCCCGGGTGCCAACTGACAGCTGCTGCACAATGAAAGAGACAGACGGGCGGGAGAAGTGCATATACATGTCGCTGCACAGGCATCTGGCGTGTGGGTATGTGTGTGTATGTGGTAGTCAAAAGCCCTTTCCCAGCGGCCTGGTTTGGCCAGCTGGCGGAATGACAGAACGACAAGGAACTGGGGGGACGACTCCGCGGTCGATCGAACTCTTCGGTTCCTGAGGGGTGATGGCACAGACGATTGTTTTGGGCAGCCGCTGCGACGCCGCCGAGCTCGCTAATGCGTCCTGCAGGGCCAAGAGCAGAGAGATCTCGTTGCCGCAGCCCATGTCCGGCGCCTTCAGCGCCCATCCGAGCGCTGAGAGGCTGTGTGGCTTGCTGCCTCCGCCCGTGTCGGGTCGGCGTGGGCGTCACAACGTGGACAGCCCTGGCGATCTGTCGAGGCGTGCTGGGATGCGGGATATTGACAGCTGCTGCGCGACCGAAAGCTGGCAAACGGCCAAGAAAACACATGGCCTGCTTTGCATGACATGGCCGTGCCCGACGGCACGCTCCCTTTCATCTCAGCGTGTTTTGTCGCGAGTGATGGGATGCGGGTTCTCGTGTAATCCTAGAGCGGCCTGGCCAATGGGCGGCCTGGCTAAGCGAGCCTCCGCAAAGGGGCAGGCACGATCGGATGGTTGGCCGGAGGTGCCTTCCTCATTCGCTTGCAACGTACATGGCAACAACACACCACGGCCCTCTCGACGCTCGAGTGAAGACAGCCGGCATCCGCTCCACCCCACGGCTGTGCCTCTCGGACGACGCACCATTGCAGCATCACCGAGCGAAGTCTGGCTAGTTTTATCGACCGACTGCTAGCCTGAGCCCATGTCCGACTCCTTCCTAGACAGCGCCGGCCATGGACATCCCACGCTACCTTGGACGTTTACTCGTGACCCTCTACGCCACCAATGCCCTCTTCCCTCGTACGTGACCGTGGCAGCCTGCTACCCTCCTCCAGCCACATCAACGGCTACCTCCGCCCGGCTGGCTACGCTAAGATCTCGCCCGCTCCGCCCTAGAGATCTTTACGCAAGCGTCTCAAGCGTTCGGGGTGCCCGTGTCTCCACCGACTTAGCCCTGGTGACACGCGCTGCGCGGGCTACAAAAAAACTAAACTACAGTACCGTCTAGCTCTAGCGCCACTACAAACTTCCCCGTCACGGCCCAGCCCAGTCATCCTGGCACCGAAGTCTTGTTCCTCTAACCGACGACGCCCACTACACCCAAACCGCCCTCCTGGGATTTCGCCGACGCACCGCCATCACTACCAAAAGCAAAGCCCCTCTCGCTCTCGCTCTCGAATTCGTTTCGCTTGCTGTCAGCAACCGAGGGCGGCCACGTTATGAACCGCCCCTTCCTACCCACCTTCCCCCCCTGCAGATGCAATCGCCACAGCAAACACACTGAGCTTCACCAATGCACTTCGTCAAACACCTCCACAGAACGACACTGGGGCCAACTTCCCGACTTCAGATCACCTCTGAGATGGTTCAGCGCGTCACGGGTCTCACCATGCAAGCAACCATATTGCCATGGCCATGCTGGGCAGGCGGTACCTGCTGTACGAGTAAGTCGACTAGGTCGCTGCCAAATGACATGCTATGCACCCCACGTTGCTACAATTTACAGCTCTGGGCTCTCCTGCATCATGCAGCCGAAAGAAAACAACCCAAGGTTTGGCCCTTGAATCCCGGTGCGAATGCCACTAGCTCTCGACTCGCCAACCCCTGCCTTGCACTCTGTGCTCAACGCGACCTGCGCCAAAGCACGTTTGGGCTTGCTCCCATGTACTCGTTTTGTCGCTTCTAGCCGCTCTGGAACCTTCCAACCTGCGCACGACATGAACTTGTCTCGGTTAGGCCCCTCATGTGCACTAGGTAAAGCCTTTCTCCATTCCTCAGCGCATGCCATCACTGTCCCTCAGCCGTGCAGACCGCTTGGCTCGGCCTGGCCTCTTCTCTGTCGCCGGTAAAAATTGGCCGTTAGCGTGCTGATCTCCCCGAGCCAAGTATTGTACAATACCAACTTTGTACCATAATCGAGGCTACGTCGTCGCATTCATGTCCGGCCGGACTGCGTCTCCGGACTGCTAGGACCGTACCTGCGTCAGAGGCATACATACAGTCAACCACACGTCTGTGTGGCGGACGCCATCATCTCAACTCCGCACCCAGGGTTCGGCTGATCTTCTTGTCCAGGCGCGTTGGTCAATGCCTGAACAAGGACGCACTAGTTATCGTGTCCGCTACGCCAAACGTCTGCGAAGCCATCCCGTCTAAAAGTGCGCCACTAATCAATGATGCACACAGGGTACACCGTTGTGCGAGGCTTTGCTGTCATCGGAGGATAATCCGCTTTGGTCCTCCGTTGTCTGCCGCTGCGGAGTGTTTTCCCGATCATGGACGGTCCAGCCAGAGCACAGGGGGCCCTCCATGACCCGCCCATGTGAGCGCGCGCTCCAATATGGCCTGAAGCACACGATAAGCTGCATCCAGATCCGGAAGGATTCTCTGAAGCTTAACCGACGCCTGCTGGCACATAAAGGCTCTCAATGAAAACACTACCCGCAAGTGCAATAGTCACTTCGCTGCCGGTCATTGAGGGGATAATCAGATCCTTCTCGCTTGTTGGCGCGTCCATGTTGGTGGACAAGCTGGCGTCTGCAAATCCTCCGCCAATGGCCAGGGTTGGTCTTCGTAAGGCCGACAGCATCCACATATCTCTGGCGAGCCCAAGCCAATCACCGATAGATCGACTCTCTCATGTTTCATTCTTCCATTTGTAGTGCGGGACATTGCATGTCTTGACGCTATATTCTCAGCGGCATCTTCACAAGGCTCATTTCCTCTACCGCGCGCCCAACCCCATCGCATTGGACGCGGACACACTGCGATGCGAGGCAACATCAAACCATTACGGCCTGGTACTACAACCCCTTCGCATATGCAAGAATTGCTCATGCGTCCAATCAGCGATACAGGTTTTGCTTTTTGGACCTATTTTTCACCGTCCTGCAATCTTTCAGGCCTTCCCAACAAGTGATGGGTAAGTCCGCCAGTTCGTAATTCGCCCGGCTGTCTTTCGTCAACGCACACACACACACCACACACACAACTACAAGGTGCGACTTTGAGGCACTACAAGGAAGCTGCATGGGATTCACCGCTTATCTATGCCACCACCATCAATGAGATTACCGAAGTCTCTCATACAGGGTGATGATTGCACAAGTGTACAGAAAGTGTCCCGTGCTGCGCCATCACAATTCGCGAGTGCCAGTCTCTATTGACTGCCATTCAGGCTTGCTACGGCTCATGCTTCACGTGCGGTTAATCTACTCCATACGCACCCACAACTGGGACTAGCATACGCCGCCTGGTCTTCATCCCTGCTTGGCGTTGTTGGTCGCGGTTATCCTAAAGTCGTTTTCGGCACACCTTGGCTTGGTGTGCTTATATGTGGGAGTGGCCGCCTTTGTCGCAGCAATGCATTCGTCCTTGGCCACCGAACAGAAGAATTGCCAAGGCACGGCACAAGATGCGGTGGGCTTACTGCGGGGCGTGAATGGGCCAGAGGGCGCTTCCCAAGCGGCTTCATTGCAAGTTCTCCACTTGCGCACCATTGGCATCAAGACTTCATTGTTGGCTGTATCGTATTTAGATGTCAGCGAGTATGCGCACTTGCAAGAAATCATCTTTGCTGGCGGCAAATTGTGCAAGGGGAGCTAATGGCGATTGCAGCGTACCAATAGCGAAGCTGCAGGCAGGTGACTATCCCTTCTAAGCGCAGGTTTGCCCTTTCACGCTGACGGGTACACCAATGAGGCTCTTTTTGCTCACGTCAAAGCTGAAGTCCTTAGCAGCTTGGGCGCGTGATATAAGCTCTCATTCTATGAGGAGGTGGTTGTAATCACCCCCCCCCCCCCCCCCCCC